>OU383776.1:50146198-50308386 GCA_910950805.1 Acrocephalus scirpaceus scirpaceus
GTGGCACTGTATCCCAGTGGAGCTGACTGGATTACTTTTCCTTGCTTTTCTCCTCACCAAACTTGTAGACAAACAACACTTTCAGCTCCTCCCTGCAGTTTCTTGAGAGTTACAGTAAGACTCTAGAGTTGGGAATGATTTAGGAGCACCTTTCAAGCCAATTCCTGTATCTCTAACCTGGCAGAAATTCTCTGTGGCCATGTCCACAGATGCCCATTTGGGTCTGAAAGAGTTTCTTTGTGGATGCCTGGAGCTAGCAAAGGAACAGGTTTTCCACAGCTTCCAGATTTGAGCTGAAGTTTCACTTCTTTCCTTGTTTAAAAGACACCATAATCAGGTGCCATCCTGTACTCCAGGGTATTTATGCAGGTGTGAATTCATTCATGCTGGTTTTAACTGTGACTTTTTCCGCCTCACAGGGAAACAAGGGTTTCCTTACACAAGCAAATGTACCCAATGTTGATTTCTCTTTTTTTAAAATGACATAGAGATCATTTTAGAGAGTCATTGAGACAGAAAAATAAGGATGAAGGATAAGACTGGGACTTATTATGAGAAAAAAATCATATATACTAGATTTGTACTATTTTATTTCAGAGCACTTTGTTTTTTTCCACACATAAAAAAGGATGAGAAATGTATTTTCATGACACTAGAGAGAAAAGTAAGATTTTTCTCTGTAAATTCTATTTATTGTCTGTAATAAGTAGAATAAATAAATTCGTGTGGGATTAAGCTATTAATAAAAAGATACCTGAGAATGCCTCCAGGATTCCGAAGTTCCCAAACACACCTACTACTGTAACAACAAGACAAAGCCAGAAGATGGCCCGGCCATTAAGGGTGGACCCTCGCTTCACAGCTCCTCAAACACCAGATACCAATCTTGGTGGAGATCCTGGACATCAAGATCACCCCTCCCAAGATGAATTCCGGAAAAATTATCAAGCAACCTTTTCATGCAGACAGGACTCTTTTGGAAACACAGCATACCTGGACTTTCAATAAACTTAGCCTTAGGGTAAAAAAACTGTATAAAACCCACGGGCTGAAACATAGCAGTGTGGCAGAGTTCGGAGGGTACTTTTGTACCGCCTCTCTGTCCACCCGGCATTCGATCGATGTTGTTTCTTTTTATTGTGGCTTTATTTCGGTGTTGAAATTGTGTAAATAAATTTTGTTGTTTTATTTGAATTGGCCTCTGACCATTTATAACAGATTTGGTGCCGTGACTCGGATACAATTTGGCTGCGGAGGAATCCCTTTGCACGGGAGCCCTGCCGGTTTTCGGCAGCCCGGCAACGCAGGAAACCCCTTCGCACCTATTGTATTACGAACCAAAAATTAGATAAAAGCGCCACAATAAAAAGGGAGAAGGCCTAGATCCAGCAGAGAACCCGGGAAAAGACAGGGAAAGGTCTTTTCAGAGCCGCGGCAACAATTTTTCACTCATAAAATATTCTCCGTGCACGAAGATCTCCAAGCAGGAAAATTGCTGTAAGTACTGCCTGGTTGAGTGGGTGTGATTGAGTGGGTGAATGAGACGTGGCCTGGCCACGAAACGAGAGTAGACCTGAAAGCCGCAGTTCCAAATTTCCCGCGAGGGGTTTGGTCGGCTGACGGGGAAGCGAATCGGGAAATCTCGTTCACTCATCAAAGCCCAGATTCAGGGGAGTCTGGGGGAATCGATCACAAGAAGCAAAAAGAAGAAGAATACGTTCCTTTTGGGTTCAGGAAATTGGTAAACTCTTTTTGCTACGGGCTGATACGCCCAAGACGCAAACCGAAGATTCTTTCCTCGGACGAACAGACCCCCGGTTCAGCTCGCCGGACAAGAGTAAGTAAGCCGAACGATTCAGGACCCGGTTTGCAAATTGTAACAGTCAGGGAGGAGACCCCTGCTCTTAGCCAGAGCTAAGGCTAAGAAAGGAATTTAGTGTTGCGATCCATTATCAAAAGGTAAAGTTTTTTTTGTTTTTTTCTTTTTAAAAAAAAAAAAAAAAAAAAAAAAAAATGGGGCAAGGAAAGAGTAAACATCAGAAAGAATCAGAGAAAAGGCATGCTCCCAGAAAAGGAAAAGGTACTTTCGAAATCCCACCAGAAAGCCCACTGGGATGGATCTTAGAGCATTGGGAGAAATGCCCCTCTTTGAAAGGTAAGTCAAAGGAAAAAATGACTTATTACTGTATCAAAGTTTGGGGGGGTAAAGAAATACAAAAACATGTGATCTGGCCGATATTCAGCACATTTGAAAAGTAGATATGTAGGATTCTTTGCAGCTATGTAGAAAGAAAAAAATCAGTAACCTGCGAAGAAAGAGAGTATGCTCAAGTATGGTTAGAAGCCAGAGCAAGACTGTTTGCACTAAGAACTCAGAGGGAAACTTCAGAAAAAAAGGATGAATAAGATCCACTAGAATTTCTCCCTCCCTTTGTATCAGCAACCCCCTTTGTTCCTCCGGGACCTGTTAACCAGCCTGGGCCTGCCTTAGGTCCTTCGCAGGGGGCTCAGTTCATGGGACCAGGTCAAGCCACATCCCTCCCTCCCTTTAATCTCTGGGGAACGTCCCAACTGCCTGCCCCGCTCCTATCCCTGCCTCCAGAAAGAACCCCAGACCAAGAACCCCTTCCCATACCTTTAGACGCACCATCAAAATGGGTAGCGCCGTCTCCACAAATTCCAGGGGCGCAGTACCCGCAAGCGGCAGGACTACAAGTCCCGAAAGCCTCCACGCAGACTCTGCCTTTCCCACAGCCACAAGAAGCAGTTTCCCCCTAGGAAAAAGCCCCGATTTCTCAGCCACTTGTTCCCCCGCAGCCCATGGGAGCCGGAAAAACAGCTCCAGCGGGCTCTCCTCCAGCTAGCAGGACTCGAAGAAGGGCCAAGCTCATGAGTGAAGGGGGGAGTGAAAATGAAGAGGACAAACATAACCTCTTCCCTTTACAGGAAATCCCTACCGCACCCAGAGTTATCGGATTCGTAAATGTTCCACTTAACACAAGAGATGTGAGAGCTTTTAAGAAAGAAATGGGGCGATTATTAGATGACCCATTCAGAGTAGCAGAAAGGCTGGAGGACTTTCTGGAGAGTAGCATATACACCTTTGAGGACCTTATGTCCATTTTAAGGACACTATTCAACCCCGAGGAAAGAGATTTAATCCGACAGGCTGGGATCCGAGACTCGGATCGCCGTAACCCCCAAAGCACACCCGGAGACCTAAAATGGCCTAGCCAAAACCCGGGATGGAGTTCCCAGACTGAGGAAAGTAGACGGAACATGATAGACCTCAAGAATATAATTATCCAGAGAATACGGGAGGCGGTGCCGAGAGGACAAAATATTAGTCGGGTGTTTAGGGAATGCCAAAGAAAAGATGAATCTCCCTCAGATTGGCTGGACCGACTCCGGAAAAGCCTACAGGTATATTCTAGAACAGACCCTAATTCCCCTATTGGAGAAGTGTTGTTAAAAACCCAATTTGTTGCAAAGTCTTAAGAGGACATAAGAAAAAAATTAGAAAAAATAGAAAACTGGCAAGACAAGAACTTACAGGAATTATTAAGAGAAGCCCAGAAAGTATACATGAGACGAGATGAGGAAAATCAAAAAATACAGGCCAAAGTTCTTGTTGAAGCTGTGAGAGAAGTACAAAAGCAAGAGAAGAGCTGGGAACAGGTAGGAACAACGCAGAGAAAAATGGACCGGCCAAATAAGAACCCAGGGCCAAGGGGAGAACTCCCAGAGTGTTATTATTGCAAAAAGAAAAGTCACCTAAAAAGAGATTGTAGAAAAAGAATAAATGATGAGAAAATTTTTCAAGAAGATTAGGGGCGTCAAGGGCTTTTTATTTTGAGGACTAGAACATCAAATGAGCCCTTAGTAAAGCTAAAAATAGGTCCCCAAAAAGAAGTAGTAACATTTTTAGTAGATACAGGGGCAGAGAGAAGCACAGTACAGAGACTGCCCAAAAGCTGTTTAAAAAGTGAAGATAAAGTAACAATAGTTGGGGCAAAGGGAGATCCATTCAAAGTATCAATAATTAAAGATGTAGAGATTGAATCAGATATTAAATTTTGCATAGAGAATTTGCTTCTGGTAGAAGAAGCAGACTATAATTTGTTAGGTAGAGACATGATTATAGCACTAGAGATAAATCTGATAGTAAAAGATTCACAATTAGTAGTAAGCCTATACAAACTGACTACTGAAGATGAAGACAAAATTAATCAAAAAGTTTAGTGCTCTCAAAGAGAGGTGGGGAGATTGGCAATAGAGCCAATTTCAATTGAAATAGAAAAGCCTGAAGAACCTATTAGAATTAAACAATACCCCATATCAGTAGAAAAGAGGAGGGGACTAAAACAAGTAATTGACAATCTAATTGAAAAAGGGACTTTAGAGCCTTGTATGTCAAGGCACAACACTCCCATCCTGGCAGTAAAAAAGAGTGATAGAAGCTACCGGTTAGTACAAGATCTCCGAGCAGTGAATGAGAGAACAAAAACAAAGTTCCCTGTAGTAGCCAATCCTTATACCCTGCTGAATAGGGTATCTCCAGAAGATGTTTATTACAGTGTAATTGATCTTAAAGATGCGTTTTATGCGTGCCCTCTGGCCGAAGGGAGCCGAGATTATTTTGCATTTCAATAGGAAGATCCTAAAACAAATAGAAAGCAGCAGCTTAGGTGGACATCTCTGCCTCAAAGATTTGTAGATTCTCCTAACCTTTTTAGTCAGGCTCTTGAACAATTACTAAGTCAATTCATACCAGTTGAAGGAGCCAAGTTATTGCAATATGTTGATGACCTACTGATAGCTGGCCAGAGGGAAGATCAAGTAAGAGAATGTACAATTTTGTTACTGAATTTCCTAGCAGAAAAGAGATTAAAGGTTTCAAAATCAAAATTACAGTTTGTTGAACCCGAAGTAAGATACCTTGGACACTGGATTTCAAAAGGTAAGAAGAAACTAGACCCTGAGAGGGTTGCTGGAATTGTAGCGCTGCCCCCTCCCAAGACAAAAAGAGAGATCAGACAGTTGTTAAGATTGTTGAGATATTGCAGACAATGGATCGAAAGATACAGTGAAAAGGTAAAATTTCTTTATGAAAGACTAAACACAGATAGAGTAAAATGGACAGAAAAAGATGAAGCTGAGCTTAAGAAGTTGAAAGAAGCACTGATAACTGCTCCTGTTTTAAGTTTGCCAGATGTAAAAAGGCAGTTTCAGTTATTTGTAGATGTCAGCAATCACACTGCTTATGGTGTTCTAACTCAGGACTGGGCAAGGACCAAAAAACCTGTAAGATATGTCTCTAAACTTTTAGATCCGGTAAGTAGAGGATGGCCTACATGCCTACAATCCATCGTGGCTGTAGCGTTGTTAGTAGAAGAAGCCAAAAAAGTAACATTTGGGGCCCCCCTGGTAGTTTATTCACCACATAATGTGAGGAGCATTCTGCAACAAAAAGCAGATAAGTGGCTCACTGACGCCAGACTCCTAAAGTATGAGGCTATCCTAGTACACTCACATGGTTTAGAACTCAAGACAACAGCTGCTCAGAATCCAGCCCAGTTCTTGTTCAGAGAAGCATTAGAAAAAACTGTTCACGACTGTACAGAAATGGTAGAACTGCAAACCAAGGTAAGACCAGACTTAGGAGAAGAAGAATTGGAAGAAGGAGAAAAATGGTTTGTAGATAGATCAGCAAGAGTATTAGAAAGTAAAAGAAAATCAGGATATGCCATAGTAGATGGAAAATCAGGGGAAGTGGTAGAATCAGGACCCCTGAATGCAAGCTGGTCTGCCCAAGCCTGTGAGTTATATGCAGTACTAAAGGCACTCAGGAGATTAAAAGGGAAGAGAAGCACTATTTTTACTGATTCAAAATATGCTTATGGAATTGCACACACTTTTAGTAAGATATAAGAAGAAAGAGGTCTAATTAACACCCGAGGACGGGGATTGATTCATAGAGAAATAATAAAACAAATTTTAGAGGCGATTAGGAGACCTGAAGAAATCTCTATTGTCCATGTCAGAAGACATCAGGTGAGTATGCAATTCCAGACCAGGGGAAATAATCTAGCTGACAAAGAGGCAAAGAGGGCAGCATTGCTCACAATAAGTATCCCTGAGGCTGAGAGAGAAGAACTTCAGGAATATCCCCCATGCCCATCTCAGAAAGAAATCGAGGAGTTTAAAAAGATAGGGGGTAAACTAGAGGAGGGGAGGTAGAAATTACCTGATAGAAGAGAGTTAGTTTCAAAAGAATACACCAAGAAAATTCTGAAAAGATTGCATCAGCAAACACACTGGGGAGCCCAGGCTCTAGCAGAACAATTTTTGAAATTCTTCAGATGTAAGGGGATTTATGAATTAGCCAAACAGGAGGTGCACGAGTGTATAGTTTGCCAGAGGATTAATCGAGCTACCTACAGACAAACAATTTTAGGAAGACGCCCAGTTGCCTATTGCCCGTTTGAAAGAATCCAAGTAGACTTCACTGATTTACCTAAGGTGGGGAGATATAAATTTCTATTAGTAATAGTAGACAAATTAACTCACTAGGTAGAAGCCTTCCCTAAGGCAAGAGCTACTGCCCAGACAGTATCAAAAGTATTGCTAGAAGAAATTATCCCTCGCTATGGGATAATAGATCATATCGATTCTGATCAGGGAACACATTTCACCTCCAAAATTATCAAACAGACTACAAAAGCTCTAGGAATTCGATAGCAATACCACACCCCTTGGCACCCCCAAAGGTCTGGGCAGGTAGAAAGAATGAACCAAACATTAAAGACTCAACTGTCCAAATTAATGATAGAAACAAAGATGTCTTGGGTGAAATGTCTTCCTTTAGCTCTTTTGAACATAAGAACTATGCCTCATTCAAAAACAGGGTTGTCACCGTTTGAAATGCTCTATAGAATGCCTTATAAACATGGAATGCCTGTGGGACACCCTCAAATAGAGGATACCCAGATTCAACCATACCTAATTGCCATAAATAAGAATTTACAAGATCTACGGAAACAAGGGCTCATTTCTCAAAGTACCCCTTTGGGGTTTGCAATACACAAAATAAATCCGGGTGATAAAGTCTTAGTAAAAACCTAGAAAAATATACCTCTAGCACCTCACTGGGAAGGTCCCTTCACTGTTCTTCTCACCACAGATACAGCAATTAAGACAGCAGAAAAAGGGTAGACCCACGCTTCGAGAGTGAAGAAGGTAGACTCACAATACACTACTCAGAAATGGAGAGTGACCTCATCACCTAGAGAGCTGAAAGTCAGGTTGCAACAACACCGATGAATAAAGGAGATCAGATAAAGTGTGAAAGACCAGATTGTGAATGTTTTCCCTTTGTTCACTTCAAGTGTGTATATTGTAAATTGATTTGAGTTGTTCACTGTAGAGGGGGGCGTAGGCCAAAAAGATTATGTACCAACTGTTTAGAAAAAGAACAAGAAGAGACTAGCTATTTCTTAGTAATTGCCACTAACTTAAGTCTGCTAGAGTTAGATTCTCCAGAATAGTATTATATATATGAAAAGGGGACAAAAAAGCAATTAGATGCTAAAGTTGAAGTGCTCAAAGTCGAGTACAGAAAGACAATCAAAGTACCTTGCTAGTCCGATACAATCAAGTTGTCCAGATAGAGTGCCTTTAAAAGAAAGTTTGCAGCTCAGACTGACAGGACTCCAGAAACATATGCCTGCTGCCGAGAAGATGGATTACCCCGCCGCGGGCTGCAACCCCGTAGGCGAAGAGAAAGGCAGAGGCATGTTGTGATAGAAAGTCCTCGTAGTCCTGAGCCGAGAGACAGGGGGACCCCCCCCCCAAGAGCCCACAGAGGCTGACCCTCAGAAAGAAATGTGAACTATAGTTAAACATGGCACCAGAGGGAACCTGAAGTATCAAGAGCATTATGATTGTCCCAAAGATAAGGGAAAAGGGTATTATTTCTTTTATGACACTCAATACTAAATTTTGTAGATCAGAAAAAAGAGTAGAATGCCACGACTCAAAGGCAATTACTAAAGAAGGGCAATCCAACACACACGAATTTATTTAGGTAAATAAAAAGGTGGGGGACTGTAATAAGTAGAATAAATAAATTCGTGTGGGATTAAGCTATTAATAAAAAGATACCCGAGAATGCCTCCAAGATTCCGAAGTTCCCAAACACACCTACTACTGTAACAACAAGACAAAGCCAGAAGATGGCCCGGCCATTAAGGGTGGACCCTCGCTTCACAGCTCCTCAAACACCAGATACCAATCTTGGTAGAGATCCTAGACGATCAAGATCACCCCTCCCAAGATGAATTCCGGAAAAACTATCAAGCAACCTTTTCATGCAGACAGGACTCTTTTAGAAACACAGCATACCTGGACTTTCAATAGACTTAGCCTTAGGGTAAAAAAACTGTATAAAACCCACGGGCTGAAACATAGCAGTGTAGCAGAGTTCAGAGGGTACTTTTGTACCGCCTCTCTGTCCACCCAGCATTCGATCGATGTTGTTTCTTTTTATTGTGGCTTTATTTCAGTGTTGAAATTGTGTTAAATAAATTTTGTTATTTTATTTTGAATTGGCCTCTGACCATTTATAACATTGTCCAAATACCTCAAATCCCTTGCAAACTCAGATTTTTTTTTTTTAAATACAGTTTGTATTTTGTAAGGCTGACACAGAGGCAGGCTGGCCAGCTCTAAGCCCCATCCAGTTCCCCATGCACTAGCCAGGCACCTGTGCACCTGGCAGGCACAGCACCCACAACGGTACCCTACTGCTCCAAATCAAGGGACAATAACAGACAGCATACAGACTCGTGGTGTAAATGCATTCAAGAGTAACTGCATATGAGTTTATCTTCCATCGTCTCTTTTGTGACTTTTTGTGAGAGCAGTGAGTACAACAGGACACATTCTCTTGTTGAGCCTTTCCATGGGGCCCTGCCATGTTTTTTGTTGGGTCTCGGATGCTGGTTTTGGAGCAGAATAAGCAGTGGCCTCTTATCCTAGTTGCTTGTGCTCTGCCGTTGTCCATGTGGGGGGATGGCCACTGTCCCTCAGAGTTTCAGCTCTCCCTGCTCAGTGGTCCAGGACTCCTCTGTCGGTACTAACACTGAGGAGGTTTTGCCAGTTTATGAAAACTCCCCAAGGTGTCATGGTGTGATCCTCTACTCCAGGACATACCTGCCTGGGCTAGCTCTAGGTTCATCCTAATAAAGCCAATTGTGTGTATTGGTGAGCCTGGAACACATAATAGGGCAGCAAGGAAGAAATGTTGAAATATTTTTAAGAATCCATAGTCAAAATATATTGATGGATGTTATAAATGATTAGAAGCCAATTCAAAAATAACAGGGTTTATTTAGCAAAATCTCCAATACCGAATTAAAGCCACAATAAAAACGGGACAACAATCGATCGAGAGTTGGGTGGACAGAGTGGCGGTACAAAGGTACCCTCCGAATTCTGCCACACTGCTATGTTTCAGCCTGTGGGTTTTATACAGTTTTTTTACCCTAAGGCCAAGTCTATTGAAAGTCCAGGTATGCTGTGTTTCTTAATTTTCCCAAAAGAGTCCTGTCTGCATGAAAAGGTTGCTTGATAGTTTTTCCGGAATTCGTCTTGGGAGGGGTGATCTGATTGTCCAGGATCTCTACCAAGATCGTATCGGATGTTGAAGAGCTGTGAAGTGAGGGTCCACCCTTGATGGATGGGCCATCTTCTTGCTCTGCCTCATCGTTACAGTTGTAAATATGTTTTGGAACTTTGGAATCTTGGAGACACCCTTGGGTATCTTCTTATTAGTAGCTCAAATCTGTATTACATACACGAATTTATCTATTATACTTATTACAATGGATAAGTGGAAACAAAAGTAGTTAGGAGAGATGGGCTATCTGGTGTCACAGCGGGGAAACAGCAAAGAAGTACATGATCAGAAGGCTTTACTCCATTTCATCTTTGCCCTTTTATAACACAGTGCACTGAAAGGGCAGTGATTGGTCGGAGAAGGACTGCATCTCTTGTCCTTTGGTAAACAACAGGTGAGGAAAACAGTGTTATGAGAAAAATCCTGAGAAAAGTCAGCCCACAGATATTTACAATAACAATGAGAATGTGTTTTGAGAACGAGAACTTGTAGATCAGTTTCTCATGGGAATCAGCAGGTTAGCAACAGAATTCCCAAAGCCCAGAAATACAGAGCCACAATCTGGTTTTCCACAGGCTGAGTCTTGTTTGTTCAGCTTCATGTACAGTCAGTGTGTGCTTTGCTTTGTACAATCTGCAATCTCACAAGTACCCATTTACTTCCCAGGGGAGAGATGAAAGGTTTACAATGTGTGAAGTGCTCTTTGACTTAGGACCAAACGAGGTTTTTGTGTATTTCCCAGTGCTGCTGGTAGCACTGGGTTGTCCTCAACAGACCACATAAGAAATGCAAAGGCATGAGGGCTGGCTGCTTTTAAGTAAATCTGAGAAATTGTTCTTTTCCTTTGAAATGCAAACCCAATGGCAAAGCCATTGCTCCAGTGACAGCCTTTCAACTCCCTTTGATATGGCACATACAATGCAAATGTATGCTAGATAGTGACTATCAAAAGGCTTTGAGAAGCAAAGGAAGAGAGAAATCATATTCTTATTTTCCACAGTTGTTATGCTAAACAATACACAGCCTGTTGAAACAGAGTTCAACAAGTAGGTTTGCAGAGACCAGCTTGTTGAAAATTAAGTTAAAATCTTGCCCCTCCCCAGTGCGACTCAATGGATGATTGTACTGTGTTTCTCAGTTCACATCAGTATTGTTCCCATCTGCAATGCTTTTGCCAGAAGAAATTCAGGTTTGGCTTTGCCAGCTTCTGCACTGAGAGATCTGCTCAAAGGTCTTAAATCATCACTAGGGAGTTTGAGAATAATATTCTTTATCAATACAAGAAAGATTTTGTAGTCACTAAGTTAATTTTTTAGTTGCCATTTGTTCCTGCTGTGGAACTAGCAAAAAGTGAATTTTTTACACTTATTTCTTTTTAGAATGATACAGAACTTTTTCTTCCTGTGATTCCCTCATTTATTAAAGATAACAAAAAGAAAAGCAGATTCTATTGAGAAAAAAAAATGGACAAACCTACAATTTTTTCTAATTTCAAAACAAAATTATATTTTATTTTAAAATGGACAAAACTCTAAGTGATCTGTGAAGTATATCTTCTGAACTGAGACTAAGAAAGTAGATATCTGATGCAGACATAATTATTTATCTTTTTCAGTGCAGATTTTAACTATGTTCTTTAACCCAGCATATCTGTCTTTCTGGCTGAATTTACCCAGTTTCCAAAGCAAGTTTAGGTTTCATTCACACATTTACTTCATGTGTTCACTAAGATGTTCAGCCCCAAAGTGGTTGAAGCTACAAAATGTGCTTTGTTCCATGGCTTGCTGAAGCAAGTAATAGATCAGAAAACTCCCACCATCCAAACCACAACACGAAACAAAACGAAACAAACCAAACGAAAACAAAACAAAATAACGAAACCCCCATACAACAAACACCGTCCAACACATAAACAAGCAAATCAAGTGAAATAAATAAGCTGACCCCAAGGCAGGCCGCCCCGCCGCACTCCTCGCCGGCCCGGCGCGCTGTGGCGCGGCGCTGCTGGCAGAGGGCAGGCAGCACTGCACTGCGCCGCCGCCGGGCCCGTCGAGCTGCCGCGGCCGCGGGGACAGCGCGGAGCCGCCGCTCCCGGCCTGGGAATGCGGAGCGCTCCCACGGGCTGTTCTGTCGCGGGGAAATAGGCGCCTCCATCTCCCAGGGCACCCCAGAACGGCTGTGCCCCCAGAGCAGCGACAGGGCTAGCGAGCAGAGGCACTGGCTTGCCAAGTCTCACCTGTGCGCTCACTGGTTGCCTTGGCCCGGTGCCCGGGGAGATTCCCAGCCCCGTAGGAAGCACCTGGAAGTCCAGCAGCCCTCCAAGAGCTGAAAAATAGGGGAGGACTACTTGGCCAGCAGTTCCCACACAGCGCGGAAGACAGCAAAGGCCAAGTCGCTGTTAGATTGTCAAAGAGCTGCGAAGCCTTTTCTTACCCAGGTTCCCCATGCAGAAGTGGGACAGGTGAATCTGTGATCTCTGTCGCTGGCAGAGCTGGGCACTGTCGTGGTCTCACCATCTGTGGGCCATCTAGGTGTGACAGGAGATGCAGGATTACCACCCCGGCACCGTGTCTGCTTTTGTTGCTCTGGTGCTAAGATAACTGCTGCAAAGTGCAAGAAGAGATTGCAGGATGCATGCACTAGCATGCATATACATTAGACATACATTTTATAGGCATAAAAATCTTCTGTGCCCTACTAGTTGATATAAATAAGAGAGATTTCAAAGTCTAGCCAACAGGCAAAACCATAAGACAGATGTAGTGAAATAAAATTGAGGAAAAAGCATATGTGTTCACTTGGCAGTGCTGAGGATCAGTCCTACCCACACAAAAAGACATTTCAATCTGCACTTGGTTAATGCATCTACCAAAAGTGCTTCAGACTTATGATTCTGATCTCTTTAGAAATGCCAGAAGCACTCAGCTTTGTGCAGCCATCGTAGGAACAGCTAATGGAGTGCTGCACTGAGCACTCGATCTGAAAGTTTTCTTGACTGCTGGATCAGCAGGTGGTCTGAGGTTGTTTGTGTGAGTACATGAGGCGACCATAAAGATTACACATCTTTTCTCTTCCTGAAAGAGTGCTGAGTTCCAGGCATGCTTTTGAAGAACCATTTTTTTTCACTCAGGATTAAATTTGAACAGACACCAACTACCTTCCCTTCTGCATCCTTCCCACACTTGTAGTTGAGAGGCAGTGTCCTGTTCCCAGTGCCTATGCAAAGCCTACGCACTGCCTTTGTTACTGCAGCCCTATGCAGGGGGACAATATGGTCTGTGGGCAGCAAGTCACCCCAGGTGAGGTGCAGCAGAGCCTTCCTCTGTCTGAACTCTGGTTGTCTCAGCTGGAAGCTGTTCTTGGCATATGTTGGCTACATTCCCAGAAGGATATACTGCTTGTTCTAATATTGAACACTCGATTTGTAGGCACTGTGAGTCCGAGACTATAAATAATTGTAAAACTAAAGGACTTCAAGAATATCACACTATCATTTCTTATTCTGATAAAGAATCCATAGGTGGAAAGAGGATAGACACAATGTCTATTTACACAACAGGCTTCTCAGTCTAGAGCACATTTTAAAAAAATTGTTGTTGTAGGGGGTTAGGTTTTTTTCCTTTTGTTCCTTTTTACTTAGGGATTTTTTTCCCCCCCGTAAGTTGCTAGGAAACACTAACAACTGGGTACTTAAGAAAAACAAAAAGAAAGATCAAGCTCAGGGAAGGAGGGCATCTGGTTGCACTTCTCTCATCTTGGAGTTTCTCTCCCAGAGGCAGAGAATCCGGGAGAATTAGGCAGGTAAAAGATGGTGTTAGCGTAGGAATAAAACACATATAGTCAACGGCAGCATGGCTATATGCAGTGCTTTTATTATTTGGGCCCAATGAGACCCGGGGTTTGATACCCAAATCTACTTCTAGGGAGATACATTCAGATTTACAATTTATACCTTTTGGTTACATAAAATATCAATGATTAACTTCAATATTATTCCATTCATCTTACTGATTTCACTGAAGCATGAGACTTTGAGTTTCAGAAGAATATCCCACTACCACGGTTACAATTGTTTTCTATATTCCTACGTTATCCCTTGATTGGTTCTAATTACACTTAATAACTATACCTATGCGCAGTCATAGTTGGGTTAACTTGTACAAAGCAAAGCCAGCTACCTAGCCCACGACTATTAGTTTCACTAGCTTGCTGGTTTCCATCCACCCCCCCGCAAGGGGTTTTTCCACTCTGCACATTTTTCCAAGCAGCTAAGATTTTAACCCCAATGTTATCATTCACCCACAAAAGGGAAATTCTAACCCTATTTCATCATCTAGTCTAATATCACCCGACCCATTGACCCCGCCATCTGAAATATACCCGCCTTTTTGACCGACCCCTGGTCAAAGATACCCACCCCTCCTACACGTTCCTGCTCAAATATATCCTCCTCTTCCAAAAACCCCAGCTTCTCCACTGATCCCAGCTCAGGAATCTTCACCATATTCTCCCCCACATCCTTCCCCACTAACCCCGGCTTCCCCACTGATCCCTGCTCAAGGATCTTCTCCACATCCTCCACCACTAACTCCAGCCCCTGCACCAACACCTGCTCAACCTCCTCCACAGACACCTGCTCCTCCTCCACTGACTCCTGCCCCTCTTCCTCCACCAACTCCCATGGGCGGATACCCTCCTCCTCCTCCAACTCCAGCTCAAGGATACCCCCCTCTCCCACCAACACCTCCCCTTCTCCTGCTGCTCATGCTCATGCCTCCTTGTACTCTCCTGTGCTGCCTTCACCTCCTTCCCCAGAAAATGACCAGGATTTACCAGTAACACAGAGACAAGAGAGGGGTGCAAAGGAGGTTGCAAAGGGAACAGACAGTAGTGAAAGTGAAGACGATAAACCAGTATGTCATCGTACTAGGCCAAGGTTAGCCCCAGCCTCAGCCAAAACCACAGCCAAGAAAGGGTGCATTAAAAGCTGGCAAACAAAAGAAAAGTTTAATTGCCCCACTAAGACAGGGTGTGGGAGTGGAAGGACTGGTTTTTGTTAAGGTGTTTACTTCCCCTGGAGATTTAGTCATCTGGAAAAATAGTGCTGGGAGATACAGAGATGACCCTGGCAGAGTTGCCAGAACTTTTAAAATGATTGTTAAAACACAAAATCCAGACTGGGATGACATTCAAGTAATGTTAGACACATTAATGGACTCTACTGAGAAAGACATGGTCATCAGAGCAGCCAGGGAAAGGGCAAGAGAAGATATAAGAAATGGAATTGTCACGGGAAATCTGGACTATAATTTTCCAAGCAATGATCCTGGATGGGACCCTAATGATGCATATGGAATAGATATGATAAGGTTAAAGCAATATCAAGAATGGATACAAATTGGGGTCCAAACTGCTAGACCTAAAACTATGAATTGGTCAAAACTGTATGAAATTAGACAGGAGAAGAAGGAATCTCCAACTACCTTTTTAGAAACACTAAAAGAAGCAGCCAGGAAGTATACTGATCTACAACTAGACACAGAACAGGCAAAAATCCAACTTGCACTAATATTTCTTGGTCAGTCACAAGATGACATTAGGAGGAAATTACAGAAGTTGGAAGGGAGTGACTTGAGAAACCTAGACAAACTCCTAAAGGTGGCTTGGAAAGTGTATAACAATCGTGAAAAAGAGCAAAATAAACAGCAGAACCAAAATCTTTTGGCGGTGGTACAGGGGAAAGCATGGGGAGGGGGTGGCAGAGGCAATCATGGTAAAAGTAAACCTATGGGGCAGGGCAGCAGGAACGGTAGTGGAGTTGGCAGAGGCCAAGGTAGGCCAATTATGAAATTGGCTCTTGGCCAATTTCATAATTGCCATTTATTTGGTCATTGGAAGAAAAATTGTCCAAACCGGTTTTATCACAATGATCAGCTCCCGCAGGATGAGGTTGCCAAGGTGATGGTGCTATATGAAAGGGAAGGGGAAGAAGAGGAAACCACAGAACCGTTAGTTACACTGCTCTTGGGAGATAAAGAAATAAATTTTCTGATCGATACGGGTGCTACCCACTCGGTCTTGAACAATTCAGCTCTGAATAAGTTGGAAGGGCAGATGGGAACAAATCAACCACAGTTGTGGGTGAGACAGGGAAGCAGGAAGAGAAGGTCATTTTTGCAACCCCTAGATTTGTGTTTTGGAAGTAAAGTATTAACTCATGAGTTTTTGTATGTGCCTGGTTGCCCTGTTCCACTTTTAGGTCAAGATTTATTGGCAAAGCTTGATGCAGTAATTATCTTTGAGAATGGGGAGTTATTGATGAAAATACCTGAATCCAAAACCGGGAAAATTTCAATGATAAAAGAAAGACCAGTTTCTGCAATTCCTAGGGAAGTGGAAGAAGCAGTAATACCCTTCATCTGGGACACAGACATACCTGGAAAGTCTAAGCACAACCAGTGCATGTGGAATTAAAGGAAGGAGCCAAACCTGAACAGGTAAAACAATAGCCAATAAAACCGGAAGCACGGCAGGGAGTAGCCAAGATTATTGACAAATTTCTAAATTACCAAATTTTAGAAGAATGTGAATCAGAATATAATACACCAATATTCCCAGTAAAGAAACCAAATGGAGATTACAGACTAGTACAGGACCTTAGGGCAGTAAATGAAATAACCAAGGATATTAATCCAGTAGTTGCAAATCCATATACATTGTTAACATCCATAAAAGAAATTTATAAATAGTTTTCTGTGATTGACCTTAAAGATGCATTTTTCTGTATACCTCTTGATGACCAAAGTAGGAATTTCTTTGCCTTTGAATGGGAACATCCACAGAACGGGAGAAAAACCCAGCTCACCTGGACATGCCTACCCCAGGGTTTTAGGAACTCCCCCACTCTATTTGGAAACCAACTGGCAAGAGAGCTGGAGATCTGGACCAGACAAGGGCAAGTACCAAGAAACCAATACCTTTTGTTGCAATATGTTGATGACATACTGATAGCGACAGAAGAAAAGGCAACCTGCATAGGTAACAACTGATATTTTTAACTCACTGGGTATGGGAGGATACAAAGTATCCAGAGAAAAGGCACAAATTGCCCCAGAGACTGTGATTTACCTGGGATGTGAAATTTCACAGGGACAGAGAAAACTGGGTACTAATCATATCCAAGCTATTTGTGCTATTCCAGAGCCCCAGAACCTGCACGAGCTGCGGGTCTTCCTCGGGATGGCAGGATGGTGTCGCCTATGGATCACGGACTATGGACTAATTGCCAAACCCTTGTGTGAAGCACAGAAGACGCAGCTGTTCACCTGGGGCAAGCGGCAGAAAGAGGCCTTCCGAAAACTGAAGGAAGCACTAACAACTGCTCCGGCTTTAGGGTTACCTGATCTTTCCAAAGACTTTCAGCTGTTTGTGCATGAAAGGCAACGCCTGGCACTGGGAGTCCTGACCCAACATTTGGGAAGCTGGAAAAGGCCGGTGGGCTACTTTTCCAAACAACTGGACAATGTAAGTGCCGGATGGCCTTCATGCCTGCGAGTGGTAGTAGCCACTGTGCTGCTGATACAAGAAGCCAGAAAGCTCACGATGGGAAGACACATAGATGTCTTTGTGACACACATGGTAGCCACTGTGTTGGAGCAAAAGGGGGGCGATTGGCTGTCTCCCAGCAGGATGATGAAGTTTCAGGCAATACTAACAGAGCAGGACGATGTAACATTAAAGACAACTAATCTTTTGAATCCAGCCTTGTTCCTAGGTACCACGACTGAAGAAGGCCCTTTAGAGCATGACTGCGTGGAAGTAATAGAATACACCTATGCTGCAAGAGAAGACCTGAAGGATGTACCATTGGAACAACCAGACTGGGAATTGTTCACAGATGGGAGCAGCTTCATAGAGAACAGGGTCAGATACGCTGGATATGCGGTAACAACAACCAGTACAGTAGTGCAGGCAAAAGCATTACTGCCAAATACATCTGCCCAAGAAGCAGAACTGGTTGCCTTAACCAGAGCTCTAGAATTAAGTGAAGGGAAAAAAGTAAATATATGGACTCATTCAAAATATGCCTTTGGGGTAGTACATGGGCATGGGGCCCTGTGGAAAGAAAGAAGGATGCTGTCTTCTCAGGGCACTCACATTAAACATCAAGATACAATCCTGCAATTAATAAAAGCAGTACAAAATCCTGAACAGGTGGCAATTATACACTGCAAAGCATACCAGGCAGGAAGCTCCAAAATTTGTGAGGGAAATCAAAAAGCGGATTGGATAGCACGACAAGCTGCTTGAGAAGTGCAAACAGCAATGGCATTAATACCTATGAAATTAATTGTATTTCAATACAATTTGCCTCCAGAGCCAAAATATTCACCAGAAGATGAGAAACTAGCACACCTGCTGAAGGCACAGAAGAACTCAGAAGGGTGGTATGTAACCATACAAGGGCAAATAGTGATACCTCCCTTAATAATGAGGGAGATCCTACAAATTAAGCATAATTAATCCCATTGGGGAGCAGAGGCATTGGTGAAGTTATTAAGATGCAATGTGGTCTCAGTACGGATGTTAACAATGGCTAAATCTATAATGGCAAAATGCAAGATTTGCTTGAAAAACAATCTAGTAGCTAGACACAGCTAGGAAGGATTCGGGTGGGCACGGAACCAGGAGACTACTGGCAAATTGATTTTGTAGAACTACCTCAGACTCGGGGGTACAAATATCTCTTAGTAAAGGTTGACACATTTTCTGGATGGCCAGAAGCCCTTCTCCATCGCACAAATCAAGCAAAAGAAACACTTAAATGGTTACTACAGGAAATCATTCCCAGGTTTGGGGTACCTATAGGAATCTCATCAGATAGAGGCCCACATTTTGTAGCCACAGTGGTAAAAGAAGTAAGTAGGTTGCTGGGTATCTCTTGGGACCTTCACACACCTTGGAGTCCAGTCGAGTGGACAGGTAGAGAGACTGAATCAAACTTTGAAAAGGCAGATCAGCAAGATATGCCAGGAAGCTAAAATACAGTGGCCACAAGCTGTACCAATAGCTTTATTGAGAATTAGGATAAAGCCAAGGAGTGGGATGTCAGTCAGTCCTTATGAGATATTATATGGAAAACCATATGAGTCTCCTGAGCCAAATCCAAACATACATGTTACAGGCAAAGCAGAGGTCTATAAATATGTCTTGTCTCTTGGGAGAACTCTAGCACAGCTTCGCAGCACCCTCGTGAGGAATAGACCTCTGACCCTCGAGAATCCAGTCCACAATATATGCCCAAGGGACACTGTGTACATCAAAACCTGGAATGAGGAACCGTTGAAAGGAAGGTGGAATGGACCCTATCAGGTACTGCTGACCACTTTCACTGCAGTCAAGGTGACTGGAGTGGACCCCTAGATCCATTACACCCCCATGAAAAAGGTTCACACACCCTGAACTGGGTGCAGTGTGGGCTGCAGAACCCGTGAGACCTACCAAGCTGAGGATAAAATGCCTCTAATTGTCCAAAACCTAGACAAAAGCAACATCATCATTAACATAACAGAACTGAATCCTGATGCCATAAGACGAGAACATTGGAGATGGCAACGTATAGCTACCTTATTAGTAAAAGATGTTGCAGAACTCTCAGGCATTAATTTTCATCCTCTAACACCAGTAGAAATAGTAGAATTATTGATTGGGTTTACAGAAAACATAGAAATAGTAAACAGACAATTAGCTTACCAAGTTAGAGATAGTTGTTCTAGATGTAGAGGGTGTGAGTGGTAGGGAAAGATTATTTGTGGTCTTTGTAAACAAAGGTGGTGGGTGAATAGAAGGACCATTTATTGGAGAGGTTGTTGCCAGGAGTGTTGGGAGAACACAAGACTAGGGAACCAGTTAGAGGATTTGAGGAACTGGGGATTTGGAGATACAATAAGTGCTTTAGGAATAGAAACCACTTTTGAGAGTCTAGAAAATTTAGATAGAGCAGAAGCAGTGTGGGGAATTTCAGTAGGATTGAAACGATTGAAGTGTATGAAAGAGACACGATTAGTGAAACAAAAGTGTGGTAAAAAGGTGCCTATTACTGTAGCAATACAAGTAGCAGAAAATGACTGGAATCAAAGCTGTAAGAATTTGGGTCGTAATCATGTTTGTCTCAATGTTGTTAATGAGGATTGACGTTACTTTGAGATACGGAATGCAAAAGGATCAATTAGCCACTCTTCATTTTAGAATGAAGAGGGGGGTTGAAAAAGAAATGCAAATGATGAACATATCCAACCCAAATCCGGCTGAAAACCTAATGATTAGATTAGTCAAAGACTTTGCCAAAATGCAAAACACCAGCAGAATAACTGCCTGTTTGCCAATACCAAAGGCGGCAGGAGACCCATTAAGCTGGGGAATTATAACATCAAAATTACCGGATATTGAAGAGAAAACAACAGTTACATGCAACCAGGTGCTAGGTGCAAAAGACTGTAGGAAAGGAATTTTGGAAAGCTGCAGAGACTGTAGAAATCATGAGTGCATCAGAATGCATACATCTAGGGGGCAGACTAGGAAGATTTATGGGAAACCAAACTATGTTCACCTCAGTTAGAGACCCAGAGATTGGAAGATGGGAATGCTACTTTCCACATAGTGTACACTATAAAGACAATGTTACAGTAACCACTCTCTTATGGCAGTGTGAGGAAGAAGATTGGAAAGGTGAGATAAAACCTTGGGAAAGTGCCTGGACCGTCAGTATACTCCAGAAATTTCAATATATGGCAAGTACCCCCTGGTGTATCAAATGGGAAGGCACTGAGAATGAAACAGATGCAGCAATAATGAATACTGCCACTAGTTATAGGACACAGGCAGATAAGATAAGTTGGTGGGCATGTAAGAAGATATATGATTGCAGTTCTGATGACACAGAAATAAAGTGGATGGCACCACTGGCAATAGCCTTGCAAATTAGTTGTGCCTGCAGGGGACTCAAACACAATCAAATTAAAGTAAGTCAAAGTATTATAATAGGATGTACTAGAAGTTCAATTAGGAGTCCAGGACAATTTGTATGGGCAGCAAGTGATGGTACCTGGACAACACATCTGCCTGTGGATGGGAAAGTAAAAGAAATTACTCTAGGCCTCCCCACTTTACGTCCAATATGGAAAAAGTCCCCATTTAATGGAAAACGTGAACTTCTGCAAATAAGAACAAGACGAGAAGTTCCAGGGGATGAGAATTAAAATCAGGATGAAACCTGGAAAGAACCTTCTAGTGGAGTGAAATTTGGGTGGGCCTTAGGATCTCTATTTAGTCCTGTAGCAAGCTATCGAAATAGAGAAACTTTGTATAGACTCACAGGCCAGGTAGACAGATTAGCAAGAGCCACCCGAGAGGGATTCAAAGAATTAAATGTACAATTGCAGTCTACTACAAAAATGACTTTACAGAACCGATTGGCCCTGGACATAATTCTCCTGAAAGAGCAGGAGTGTGTGGATTTTTGAAAGGACAAGTTGATCACTGTTGCATCCATATACCAAATGTAACAGAAAATGTAGAATATGATATTAGTCAGTTAAAGCAAATAGGACATGAGGTACAAAAAGAACAAAAAGGCTTGGCTACTAGCTGGTTAGACAAAATTTTCAAAGGTTTAGGATGGAATGTGAATTCATGGGTTAAGTCTATCATTGAGAGTTTAATAATGTTGTAATCATGTTCCTAGTGATCTGGTTAATTTACAGTATCCTGAAAAGGGAAATACAGAAAAAGTCATCTTGGAATCGGACCATAATGAAAGCATTGACACGAGACAGGGATCTATATCTATTATCTTCAAGATCTCCGGTTTGTGACAACACCCATAACAATGGCTACAACTACAGATTTAAAGATGAATATCGAGTGTAAACTCAGAAGATAAAGGACTATATTAAGTGAAAACATCTACACTTATTAAATTGTGAAGTGAAAATGTTTTCAAAGGCGGGAAATGATAGCATTGGGGTTAAAATCTTAGCTGCTTGGAAAAATGTGCAGAGTGGAAAAACCCCTTGCGGGGGGGTGGATGGAAACCAGCAAGCTAGTGAAACTAATAGTCGTGGGCTAGGTAGCTGGCTTTGCTTTGTACAAGTTAACCCAACTATGACTGCGCATAGGTATAGTTATTAAGTGTAATTAGAACCAATCAAGGGATAACGTAGGAATATAGAAAACAATTGTAACCGTGGTAGTGGGATATTCTTCTGAAACTCAAAGTCTCATGCTTCAGTGAAATCAGTAAGATGAATGGAATAATATTGAAGTTAATCATTGATATTTTATGTAACCAAAAGGTATAAATTGTAAATCTGAATGTATCTCCCTAGAAGTAGATTTGGGTATCAAACCCCGGGTCTCATTGGGCCCAAATAATAAAAGCACTGCATATAGCCATGCTGCCGTGACTATATGTGTTTTATTCCTATGCTAACAATGGGGCTGGGGCAGTTGTTGGCTCTCACTCTCTCTCTCTCAGCTTTGGTGGAGGATGGTTGGAGCTGCTGCTTTGGAGACGGAATTTGCTGCTGCCACTGGAGCCCAGCCCAGAGTTGCTTCTTTTGCTGTGGGGTGAGGCTCTGCTCAGTGAGAGTTGTGAGTTGTGAGAGCAACCACTGAACTGGGACCTTGTTAACACCCACCTCACAAGAAGAGGGAACTGTCCCCATCTGCTCAGGTGGCTGGGATCCCGAGCCCCCCCCTCCCTGCCCTGCTCAGAGCCAGGCCGCCTCTGTCCTGCCCTCGCTGCTTCTTTGGTACTGCTCTGAGCTTTCACTGCACTGTAGCTGTGCACCTCCTGCCTGCCCAGACATCCTGCCTTTCCAGCTTGATGCTTCTCAGAGTCCTGCAGGGGCACCGGGATCAGCTGCCCCAGGGCTGTGTGAAGCCAAGCCTCTCCTCCACTCCTTCCCGCCTCAGCCTGTCCGCCATCACCACGCGCTCCCCGAGCCCGCGCCACAGCGCCCCCTGCAGCCGCGGGGGAATCATCGGCCCCGCCCTACCCGCCGGGAGCCACCAGCGCCCCTGCCGGCCGTGACTGGAACTGCACTGCAGGGAAAGGGCCCGCGGCCGAGCAGGGGTCACCGGGCTCCTGGCGCTGTTCGCTGGTAATGCCGGAGCTGGTGGTGTTTGCTGGCTTTGTCATACATACTAGTAAAGAACTGTTATTCCTAGAGTCATCTTTGCCTGAGAGCCCCTAATTTCAAAATTATAATAATGCTCAGGGAAGGGGGTCACATTTTCCATTCCAAGGAAAACTCCTGCCTTCCTTAGCAGACACCTGTCTTTCAAACCAAGACAGTTGTCTAGATGGGGCTGTAGCCATCTAAAACACTTTCTCAGGTATCTGAACATCTGGATCTACTACTAAGCAATGCAACTACTCAGCTTTGGAAAGGCTCTCTATAGAGAAGTATATCAGCAAGAGTATCTTTGATTTTATTTTTAGTTTCTTTTATGCAACTCATAGGAGATATTTTTTTCCATGATCAGCTCAGTAAATAATTCCTTCATAATAAAGAGCCAAATACCAGAATAATTGATGCAGAAAGATCTTAGCCATGGTGTGAGTTGATAACTATGTCCTGACATATAGTAACATAACATGTCCTTAACCATTCCCAACACGGGAGTTTCCACAGATTCCTGAGACAGTACTGTTGCTGTCCCCCTCTCCTGCAGCAGCATAGCTTGCCTGATAGAATTTTATGTGTGATGGAGTTCAACAAATCAGCCTCTTTCCTAGGCAGTTTCCCAAAATTTTAAAGATCCTTATTATATCACTTCTTTTTTTTGTCCTTTCTTTTTAACTCTGCCAAATTCTTTAATTTGGCTCTAAAAGTCATGCTTTCTAGCTTGCTGATTGCTTCCTCCACCTTCACTATGCTTCTAGTCCTTCTCAAGCAGCTCCTATTTTTATGGAAAGACAGCCCCAAAACTGAACACAGAGCCACGGAGAGCAAGCAAATGCTTCATATTTCATATTTGCAAGTGTGGCATGTAGAGTCTGAATTAAATATGTCTGTTTTCTCACACTCTTAATAGATTCTTGTCTGTAAGTTTCAGCAGATAATTTTTTTTTCTCAAAGAGGGAGGAAAATTAATTCAAGAAGAACACTACTTCTCTAGGGCAGTCCAGAAACCTTCTAGGTAATTAAACATATGAAAGTTATAAAACTATTGTTTTTGAAGGTGTCAACCAGAAGACTAGTTTGTTCAGCTGGCATTACTAAGCCAATTTCACAATATCTAGGGCTTGATATCTGCTGGTTTTATAAACTGTGCTTGAAGATGGCCCTAGGAGAAGAATGGATTGTTTTGGCATATTCAGCTGCTGCAATGCCCCTGAGTATTTCATGGCTCACATTTCCAAGGGATCTAGCATGCTGAACCTCTATTTGTGTGTTTTATCTGCTGTTTGCATCTTTGTGCTTTTTTTCATGGCTTATTACTTCAGCCTCACTTAGTAGCATCACGAGTTTATCCTACAGTTAACCCAAAATTTGTAATAATTTCCTTCTCTCTGACACATGCACACTGGTTTCTCTGAATCATCTGTGCACTCTTTAGGGACTATGCCATCAGTGCTATGTCCTGATTAAGTGAAGAAGGGATCTGTTTCAAGCCAAGGCTGCTAAGTCACATTTTCTGTAAAGATCAGTGATGTAATTCTGTATTACAGTTTTAAGCAGCAAAGCTGATTTAAAATGCTTCTGACCACACTGCCACCAGCTGCCTGACTGCTTTTTTTACACCCCCAGCAGACATTTTTTAAAAGGACAGTGACTGATACTGCATGGATGAGAATGAGCAACATGCAGTGGGAAAGGGTGAACATCTTTGGCAATTAAACCACTTTATAAAAATGTAGCACACAATAATGAGCTAGATACTCTGTAACCAAGTACCAGAAGAGGTATACAGTGATTTCTTTTTTCTCTTTTTTTTTTCTTGTATGATTTATTTTTATTCAGATTTCTTCTGATTGTCTTTGATGATAAACAATCAGGTTTGTGGAATTCTCTCCATTATGATGTTGTAATTTAACTAGATAATGAATTTTCTGATAGTCACACTAAGAAGCCTACTGGGAGCCTGAGCACTAGTAATCAGCACTGACTTCCAGAGTATAGTCCCCTCTAAAGTCTGGAAGCCTGATTTTATTAAAAACATGTATTTATATATTGCTCAACAGACTGGGAATGATTTTATTCCCAAAAATGATTTGATAGGTGCTTTGAAATTTTCCTCTGGCAGTGATTTTTTGCAATGTGTTGCTTACTCTTTTCATCTGATGCCAGCCCATCAAATAGTGGAGGGCTTGGTTACAGTTTTATGCCTGCTTCTGAGTCAGGGTGCAGCAGAGAATTTTCTCTACAGATAGCTGAGTAGTTATTTTGTGTTGAGAAGTATACCTAAAATTATCCTGATAGGGCGGCAAGAGAGCAAACAAGCTTCTGCAGGCTCCTTCATACGGAATCCTGCGTATCCATGCAAATACTGGTAAACTTGAGGCAGCTGGTTCCTGGGAGCAGCAGTAGAGGAGTGGCTGCGTGAGTCCTGGCTGGCCAAGTGTGGCTGCAAGAGGCCACCCTGTCAGGAAGCACTGCCTGAGCACAAGACAGTGACAGTCATGTAAAAGGGGTCTAGGGAACCTGGCAGTGACAGTCAGTGCTGTAGAGCAGAGATTTTTCACCTTCCATAGAGGACAAGGTTCATTTAGTGTTCGTGTATGTGATGGATGGGTAAACAACAGAAAAATCCATTCAGCTTGACCTCTAATATCCCAGTCTGTGACTTTGCATAGAAATGTAGGATTTGTTTTTCAGGGCAGTTCTGAGATCCACACATTTTCACATGCATGAATCACAAAAATGGCACCTTGCAGGCAGAAAACAGCAGGAAACAACAAAATGCTAGTCAGGTTGCAAATTTGCTTACACATTGCAGAGATTGTACATAAATGCAGATGTTTATTAAATGCTTTTGTGTGAGGGTAAAGTCCCTTACTTCCCACTCTGCCTAATGTGAAATTCCATGCTCATGTCTCCTATTTCCTAATTTAGGGACTAGGTCAATCCATTATCAGCAAATGTCATTTCCCTCAAACAATCTTGTCAAAATTCAACTGGCCAAGACAAGCATGTCTGTCTGAACAGCCAACCGTACCAACTTCAATACTTTTGCTCCTTAACTTGCCTCCTGGCACAGTCTGGCTCTGTGAAATTCATTATCCTGGCAGTCCAGCCATTCCCCTGATGTTTGAGAACACAGGAATGATTATTAACTAAGGAAGGAGAAGGCTTCCTCAAGTTAGGATCACAGCTATTAAGTTAGCGGACAGAACTAGTTTCCAGTGGTTTACTCTTCAGGTCTCCTTATATTGTTAGGATCATTCTTAAAGATGAATGCAAGGTGGAAATAGATCTTTTTCAAGACCCAGTCCTGCTGTACACTTGGCCACTGTCCTCCAAATTAGATGAACCAAAAAAAAGTTAAAAAGCAATGTTCAGCCATTCAGATCACTTGAAGAGAGAACCTCCCCAGTTTGAGAGGCTGCCTGTACCATGACATTTAAATAGATGTTCAGTGCATTGTAGTCAATACTGTCTTTAAATAAGATTGGAAACTAAATAATAATAAAACCATTGAACCAGCTGCTGTCTTCAAGGGGTGCCATTGACAAAGATGCTGGAGCATGAAGGAGAAAGTGCTGAGCAGGCAGCAACCAATGATTTACCATGAAAAATAAATTTTATTTGCAGTTACCAGATACTGACAAAATAAACATGAAGTTTGGGCCTTAAAGGTCTCAGCAGAGAGTTTCACCTCTGACTTTACTGTGTCTGAGATGCTGCTCACTGTTCTCCCTCTGGCCTTACTGGGTGAAATGAGACATACCACACCATGGCCTTGGGACCTTGGTGCCAGGCTTAATTCATATCTTAGCATGTCTTTGCTGGAAATACTGCATGACTGTGTGTAGTTTTGCTTTCATGTTATGTAACAAAGTGAGTTTGGCTTGTGAAATGTCCTCTGAGCATGTCAGTAACATGCCCAGTTTTCTGGACTGTCCTGAAAGTTACAGAGAAGTCCTAACATGAGGAATCACTGCACAGGGAAACACAGCAGCTAGACCTACCTGAGTATACCTACGTCTCTTACTTTCAGTCACTTTCATTTAATGGTTGAGATTTTGAAGTCTTCTGACATGCATCTTATCAAAAGTGCTAATTATTTTATAGGGACTAGTTGCTACCCCAGTTTGTTTTTCCCTTCCCAATACTCTTCCTGATGCACCATTTTTTTTACTCTTAATGCTGTCATCTATTAGTACTATACTATTAGTACATACTATTAGTCACCACTGTAAAATCTGGAGAAATTATAGTTTTGGTGGCTGTGGTTGTTGAGGTATTCATGATAAGAAAGGTTCTTTTGAAAGCAATGAGATGGTGGTCAAAATCAAGAGAAGACAAAGGCCAGGGTCCTGAAAGGAAAATAATCTTAGAACAAGTCAGAAATTTCGGACAATCACTAGAGGGGTGAATTCAAGAACAAACAGCCTGATAATGCTATAAGATGATAAGATTCAAGTGTTGGCTCAGAAGAGTAATATGATGTAAGCAGTATATAATTCAGAGTCATGACCAATTATATTTGAGTGGGACTTGCTTATTTTACTCACTTGTATTACATTTCCCCTAATCCACAGCACATCCTAAGGGACAAAACTTCTTCCCTCAGCTGAGTATATTGCTTTATACTGCTTTCCTGACGTTCATGCTCTTCTTCACAGGGACAAGTGACAAGCCTGAGGAATTTTGCAGAAGGACAGGTTGCAAATTCTTTAGCACAGGACTGACTGTGCCCTAATATGCATTAAGATTTTGCGGAGAGAAGGGCCAAGTGGGGTGTATGAGAATAGTAGGGATTAGTGAGATACCATCTCCATCTTCATCAGACAACACAGGTTGGAGGTCTGAGTTCTGCCAGTCTCTTCCACTCAACAAGGGTACCAAGATGACAAGAAAATGCTTGTATTTGTAGTAGGCATATCTGAGCTGTATCTACAATTTCTTGTAAAGTTATAACTGCATGTGTTCCAAGAGATGAGGGAGAGTATCAAAGTCACTACAATATTTTTAGACAGGTAAGTGAAATGACCTGAGTAATTTTAGGTCAATCTTGCATTAATTTGTGGCCAGAAGATGGAATGTTTAAAAGATTAAAGCAGAATTAATGACAGTCAATAGGGCCTAAAATAAAACTTTGTCAAATGTACTTAATTTAATTGCTTTAGATCATGGGTTCAATTGATTAGAAGTGTACTGGTTTTCTTGGACTTGACTTTTTTGGACACATGACAGTCTGCTATGTTTATTCCACAGCCTTGACCATTGTCTGTTTTAAGATTTTGTAGAGACTTCAGACATTGTAGTTTGATAGTCTTTATTTGCAGCTGCCTGACCCTTTGCATACAGCTGAGAGAGCAACCTTGCCTGTAAGTCACAGATGCCTTCCCTCAGAATCCCAGCTAAAGGCAGCCCTTTGGAGTACAGCAAATCACAGCAAACTTTTCTTTAGCAACCATTATTCATGAAATTGCAGTATGTCCTTCTGTCATCTAGCATGAATGCAGTTACTCATATTGGTTGTTCTGATGACTCAGGTTACAGTGAATTTAGGTACTCTCACAATGAAATGGATGGTGAAAATGCCTGAGGTTAGGAAAGCACCATGAGAATGTTTTGGAGTCTGATCAATGGCTCTACCAAGGGAGATTTATCAGCTTGGTATTTAGCTTATTTTCATGGTATAAAAGTCTTTTCTGGGGTATTGTATCTAACTCTTTATGTTCTTATAAATATATTAATGAAAACCGTAATGAGAGAGCATAAAAGTCAAAGTGAGAAAATGTATGCCTTGAATAATCCTATCAAGGATTAAGGTAAATAAAAGGTCAGTATTTTATGAGGAGTATGCCAGTTGGCTGGTGTCTTTCTCCAGATGTATGTAGATTTGCGTCCATTTTTACGTTTCTGGCAGAAGATACTTGTAGTCTTTTCATAGCTTCTGCTATTTTTGACTTGAATACACTTGTGAACTGATCAAACCTATAGCAGTAAGCACTCACCAATAATTACAGAAGCACTCATCTTCTCAGGTCTGATTCTTGACTGAAATGCCTAAGTTCATACTAAGATATGCATTATGTTAGCTCCTCAGCTGTTAAGGTTTTATTTAGCACCATTAGCTTATCTGGGGCTAACATCAGTTTGATTTTGCTTACGAGATGCAATTCATGTCATTCCAAGGCAAACACTTGAAATTCACTTATCTCTGGTATCTATACTGAGCATCAAGTGGAAATTTTTTTTAAAAGCAGACATGTCATCTCTGGGGAACAAAAAGAATCCTTGACTTCCCTCTAGCTTCGGTAAGCTATTCAATTATTGTTTCATAATGTGGCTGACTGGATTTACTTGTCATGTGCCCCTGTAATTCAATATTGTGGTGGTTTGACCAGGAAGTGAGTTTTCAGGAAGTTAACAGAAAATAACCATTTAAAAACAGATACATCTCTGTGAACATACAGGCTTAAATATCAGGAATCTGGAGAAGTCTTTCCCTTTTCCTTCTGGTCAGGAAAGCAGCAGCGGGCCCCAGGCCAGGCCCTGCCGCCCTCTGGATGGCCGGGGCTGAGCCCGGCTGGGTCCTAGGAGCTGCTGCCAGCTTGGCCGGGCCTGGCCTGTGCCAGTGGGCCCCTTTCCCTCTCCCCGGCTGCCAAGGGGAGGGAAAAAAGGGAGAGGCTACAGCTCAATATCTAGCGAACTTTTAAAGCCTACCCCGAGCCGGCTAGGGCCAGAGAAGATGTTCCTCCGCATCCCCCCCCTTCCCCCCGGGGATCCCCAGGAGCAGCCCTGATCCCAGGCTGGGCCCACCCCATGAGACCAAGCGGTGGGTAGGAGGCATTTATAAGAATTTATGGTTCCTGACTGAGCTGCTCTGAGCTCCAACCTTTTGGCTCCTCTGCAAGCCTGGCCTTGAAATCTGACACCATGAGCCAAAGCACAGGGAGAGAGGAACAGGGCAGGATTTAACCCTATCCTGGCAACATGAAGCTTTCAAGACTTAACTCTTCCCTGAGAGAGAGAAGAGAGAGAATGAGCAATAAAGACTCAGCATGAGTGAAAGATGGAGAGAGTAAGTGAAAGACTAATTAGAGGGAGGATGGAGGAGTTACCTCCTGGCTGGACTTCTTATTTGAGCCATGGAAATGAACTCTACATGTAGATTATCCTTTAAATCATGGGAAAGATATGCATTTGGGGAGATGTTCAAATTTGCGTGTGGATGTGCTAGTGAAGAAATAAGAAAACAACTCTGTTCCTTGAGATGAAAATCCCTTTGCCTTTGAGTTGTACATCTTCAAAAGGTGACACTCCAGGTGCCTGAGTTCCCGTGACCCATAAGCAGCTTGGGAAACTGCTAATGGAAAGAGACCTCATGGAAGCAGGGTCTCCCCAGGCAGCTGTTTCTGTAAGAGTTGAGACCCACAAGAGAACTGTTCTAGGTTGTCAGTGGGGGAAAAATTCCATGGTAAACTAAGAGAGACTCCTCTCCTAAAGAATTGATGAAAGACTATTTTCAAATGGTGAAACTGACTGACAAAAATCACAGGTTTTGTCTCTCTATGTTGTTTGTGGGAAAGTGAACACTTGTAGGGGGAAGGAAGAGAAAGGTTTTGAAGTTTCAATTTTCTTTTTTTTTCCCTTTTTCATTCTTTTAGTGTGTGTGTGTGTTAATAAAATCTATGTTTATTTTTAAGTTGTGCCGGATTTGCCTTTTCCCTCCTAGTTCTGTCTCACAGCAGCAAAGACACTCAAACCACACTAAATTTGGTAGACAGAATTAGGTGAACGTGAAACCACTACAGATATTCAGATCCAAACATGACAAAATGACGCGTGTTCCCTGGCTCACTGGGGAATGGCTTCCCAGCTGACCCGGCAGCCCTGGCAGGGAACCGTCCCAGCCTTGGTTAGAGTTGCAAGTGGACCAGCAGCTCTTCCCTGGTGGGTAAGGCCATACGGCGACGGAGCGCTGGTGAGTGAGGGGATGACGAGGTAAGAAGAAGGAGGCTCCGTGAGGGTGCAGCAGAGAGCAGTTTATTGGTTCTCTGCAGCAGCACCTGACCGGAGGCCCACTGACAGAGCTGTACAGTGGGTTAAAAGGGAAAGGGAAAGGGAGTGGCTTTGGGTCAAGGAACCAATTAGGGTAAAGGGGAAGGCATACAGAGAGCAAATCAAATTTAAGGGGTGGGGGATTTCCCAGCCTGCTCCAATCCGGGACCAAGTCTCTCCGAAGTCTCTGGAAAGAGGGGAGAGGCCTCCCAGAGAGTGACAGGCACAGCTGCTGCACAAACAAATGCAGAGGGAAACCATCAGGAGGAAGGGCTAGGGGAACATGGACTAAACCATTACAGAACAAATTAATATTAACAATAAATAAAATGACAGAAAAGGTGCCCCTACAACAAAAGGGAAATAAATAATGGGCCCTTTGTCATGCCCTAATCCTCCAAGGCATTTTTTTAAACTGATGGTTTGACTATGCCTAATGCTTTAGTACAGAAAAGAAACAAAGATACATGAGGACAGTCAGCTGTTCTCTCAGCCCTACAAGGCCAATATCTGACGCAGACAGAGGACTACAAACACACAGAAAATGCAACTATTTGAAAAAGTAATCGTTTTGGAAGTGCAACTTGCAACATTTATCTAGAGCATGAAAAGTGCTGTATTCCAGTGTGATTCCTATAGATACTGATTGAGCTGATATATTGACTACAGTTTTTAAGGGAGTAAGAAATAAGCACATGTTTAGAAGTTTTACTGACTACAAATTTATTTGAAAACTTACCTGAATAGAAAGAGCCAACTAAATCAAGGGCCTATAAGATTTTTTTGCTGGTATTGCATCCATAGCAAAATATTATGTGAACAATCCTATGACTTATAACACTGTCCTCTGTTCAACATCTCTAAATCCTTTCTTATTTTTACTCCCTGTCAGCTCATACTGCATTAACAAAGAACAGATAGCTGAATCTGTTTAATAAATTATAGTCTGATTTTTAACCTATATTGAGTAGATATGCAAAATATAGATTCATTTCTCTAAACAAAAAAAAATCAAAAGTAGAAAATTCTGCATATCACACTATTATAAAATTTGGTAATAGTTTACTTTAAAGAAGATAAAATTATACACTTCTAAAATCATCACATGTATTATCACTAGTCAATCTTGCAAGATGCATCTTCATTTATTTTACTCAGGAGAGTGCCTGATTTCATTATGATAATTTTCTAACTCAGAACATATTTTGTATCTGAGCATTTTTTGTGAATAGTTATAATATCCACTTATTCAAATCAGTGGCTGTGTTTACAGAGACACCACAAATAGCAGAGATTTATCATTCAATACTCCACAGAGCAATTGCACATGACTTCTGTGCTCTTCTGTCTTGAAAACACACTTGCCAGCTTGTCATGGCTGGCAGTCTTGCTTCAGCCAGTGAGTTCAATGCTTAGTTCAGAGGCATATTTTATTTCTTCAAAGCTATTAAAAGAACTTGCAGTGGTCAGTGATCTACATGTGTATCACAATCAGGTTTCTGATGGACAGCCTGGAGGAAAAAAAGCCACTGGGAAGAGCTCTGCTGAACTTGGAAGTCTTTGGCTTGAATTTTCGGTGAGGGGAATGGCAAGAAAAGAGAAATGGCATACTAGTTCTAATTTTGAGTGAAGAAAGCAGGTTACTAGGTCCTGCTAGTCAGCTATGTGATGGGAATTGCTCTTTCATGCTTTCTGGAATTTCATACAGCTTTTTTGCTAGGGTGTATGCACAATTCATGAGCAGCTGAAACAAATAAAGAGAAACTTTAAAATAAAAAAGACACCCAAATATAAAAGACTATAACACAGTAAAAAGTGAAAAATAATAGATTAATACTATCATAGCAGAGGCAGTCATTCACTGCTATTATTCATGGCTGTTGTTATGAGCATTAATAAATCCAAATAGCTGCATCTGTAAGTCAGACTATCTTTTAGAAAGGGATTTCTGTCATCAAAGACTAAATCAGCATTCAGAGTTGTAGGGTAGAATCGGTGAGACAATAATCAGCGAACCCTCTTCAGGGTTCCTGAATTTTTACCTTGTGGTGGTGAAACATATATTGATTTGTCAGGTCTTGGCTTATAAATGTGGTTAAAGGAGGAAGGAGAAAAATAACAGACTGTGAAAATCTGAGCTTTCAAAAAACATTCCATTACAGCAGAGGGAGAAAGGGAGGAAGGAGGGCATGGGACAGGACTGTGGGTTTTGAGGTACCCTCGGGTAGATTGCTGCAGAGCTCAGAGTCCTCTGGGAGATTTGATAGCCAAGAAATTGTTCCACTGTCCTCAGGAGAGGCTGTGTCAATGTGTGTCTGTGTGGAGCAGCTCAGGCAAGCAGGAATCTGCCTTAGATTGTGCCTAAAACATGTATGTGACAAATTATAGCAGAATTGTGGGAAATAAAACAGGAATGCTCCACAGACAGCCCAGTTCTGTACACACATCAGGCTTTGAATTTTGACAGATCCAAAACCAGCCCAACCCCATCCCATTGGCTGCTTTAGATTCATATTTGTGGTTAGAGGCTCATTTAACTTATAATTTGATGAGCATCAAATAGGTGCCTTGGAACAGAACTCTATCTATCTTTCATTTTAGAGTGAGCCTTTATAGCTGAAGAAAAAAAAATCAGAACTGCAATCTAAAAATAAACATTTAAATCTTTGCCACTGTAAGCCAGCCACTTCAATGAGAGACTCATTCATCTCCAGGCAAAATTTCCAAGATTCTAGAACCTCTTTTTCTTTCCCCAAACAACAGCTCCATTATAGCTGTTATATATTAAAAGAGATACCTGCAGAGACCTGCCTGTCAAAAATGGGAGTACATAACAAAGCAGTAATTAAACAGGAATGTGGTGCTGTGAGCTTGAAAACCCAGGTGATGTGCACTGCCTGATGTCTCTGTCAGCCCAGGACAGGTGGTAGGTGTCTGTTCCTGCTGTAGTTATCTGAATTTACTTCATGGACTTTTGATTTTTATCTTATTGTCCTGGTTCTGGCCAGGACAGGGTTTATTTTTGCAGTAGCCAGGAGAGGACATGGCCAGGACATGGAGGTTATTCTTTATCACCTCACATCACTGTCAGAGGCAGGCGAAAAGGGAGTGTGTTTTGAGGAGAGGGGACTCCTGCAGCAGAGTGATGCAAGCAGGCTCCAAAGTTATCAGTTTGCATGTGAATAACTTTCTCTTTTGTTTAACACTTTTGTTATTAATATTGTTGCTGTCACCATGTGTGTTGTTATCTCATTGCAGTTTCCAGTAAATTTCTTATCTCAACCTGTGATCTTCATCTTTTATGACTTAGGAGGGTGACTCTTCTATAGTCACCCACAAAGGGAGGAGAAAGGACAGGGGGAGCAAATGGGTGGCAGCATGGTTTTAGCGAGAGCATGAAACTGGAGAACATCATTCCTAGAAAACAGCACTTCTCAACAAGCTAAATGTGTCAGGAATATGCCTAGTAAAAGACACATGAAAGTTTGAGAGTTTACTTTGCGAGCTATTACATTCTGTGATTGATTTTTCCAAAGTGAATTTGTTTTTCAAGTATTTTCCTTCTTCACAAATGAATGATGAATATGTTATCATTCACATTATTTCTCCTAAGCAAAGGACACTAAAATAGTATATAAACATTAACATTTGCATATAACATGGATGTCCTACTATGAAACATAGCCAGCCACAGAATCATTAAAGGCCTGACCCCTGAGTCTTGATAAAAAGGTCCTATCTCTTCTCTAACACAAGTAATCCCATTCACCTGACAAAAAGGATACCAGTTTAATATTAAATATTCGCTACTTAAAGTGGTTTTTTGGCATAAAATCTTGCTTTATTGCCATTTTAAAAGATGTTACTTCAGGAAATGGACTAAAGCAAAAATGTCATATTTTTGGACTGTTTTATGAGTGTTTATTTTTGTAACTTTGTTCTGCTGATACTTTCTTGATTTATGCTGTAACTTAGATATGAATGTAGCAGTGCTGAGGCAGTACAGTACAGGACAAAGGATCAACAAAGACTAGAAGTATTTCAGCATAATTTTCATGCTGTGAAATGAGACTGCTTGCATGAAAGACTTGGCAAAAAATGTTTTCTGAATATATCTTTCATGTTTTGAGAGATATATGCTATTAAATATTTTCTTAAGAATACTTTCTCAATTTTCTTTGTATTTGCTATTAGATACTATATATTTTCTTAGGCCTCTCAAAACTTTAGGCAGAGAAACACAAGAGGGCACTTGAGTCCATTTATTTATTCAAGCTGGTATCAAGCAGAATCCTCTCCACTATGATACCTTCAAGTGATAAACCAACAAAAAGGTATTTTTAGCACTTGCCTTTCTCACCCAACAGAAAAAAATATTAGAGGTGGTGAACTAGAAAAGAGAGACAATTGAAGAAAATGTGTTCTGTGCCTTGGGAATGGAATTTGCCTCTTTTTAAACAATTTGTGGTCACCTCTATTTAAACTGAAATACTGGGATTAAGCACAGGTAACTATAGGCAATTTGTATAAAACACCTTAAAGAAGGTTTTAGAAAATGATGCTGCTGATTAGGTGACTTGCTTCCCTTTAGGTCTTAATCAGGCAGGGAGTACTAAAGTTCTGGAAATCTATTGTTTTTTCTTAGATTTTTAAAATGAAATTTTTCCTTAGGAACAAAGTTGGAGCTGAAGGTCCAGTAACAGTCATTCTGCAATGGAATTTCTTAACTTCTGAGTTAGACTGTGATTATAAAAATGGGTTTATTGTAGCCAGTGAGGCTCTATTCAGCCGCAGGATTTCTGCTACAGTCATCAGTTGATGCATTAAAAAAGAAAAAAAAAAAGTCCTGGAAGAGGGTGCAAGGATAATGGCAGTAACCTATTTTCTCAAGGACCAAAAGTTTCATAACTCTGCTTGTAATGAGGTACTGCCAGCAGCACCACACAAACAGAAGATACCTTTCATGCACCAAATATCTTTATGATCTTTGCTGGTTTTCAGTGCAGTGTATTTCACATGTATTTTAAGTTTTTTCTGTTTCTCATCCCCATTTTCAGTCTATTATTTTGGAGCAAAGGGGGATATTTCAGGCTCTCTGAGGTTCAGTTGTCCTTCATTATGATTCTGTGTGGCCAGGGATATTTTGTTGATAGCAATATTCCAAGGCCACATCTTTGCTGTGTCTTCCGTGTCTCACTACAAAACCATGCTCTTCAGCTTAGTAGCTGGGCAGACTCATGTTAAGTATTGATGTGTTTTTAAGCCTGGCTAGAAAAGAAACACCAAGCAGTCACTCTTCAAGTTCCCCCATCTCTACCCAGCCACCCCAGTGGAATGGGAAAGAGAATCAATGTAAAACTTGTATGTTGAGAAAAGAACAATGTAATAATTAAAAATGAAATAAAATAATAAGAAATAACAACATCATCATCAACAACAACAATAATAATATTGGGAAAACCCAAGTGATGCACAACACAATTTCTCACTGCCCACTGACAGATGCCAGACCCCTCTCCTGAACCCAGACTGGCTGAGATTCTGGGCAACTCTCTTAGTTTATGTACTGGGCATGACATTCTGTGGTGTGGAATATCCCTTTGGCCAGTTCGGGTCACCTGTCCTGGTTAAACTCCCTCCCAGTTTGTTGGGTTTTTTGCATACCTCCTCACTGGCAGAGCACGAGAGAAGGGAAAAATCAGTCCTTGACTTTGGATAAACATGACTTAACATGACATCAAAAAATCAGTGAGTTATCAACACCATTCTCATTCTGAATCCAAAAGATAGCACTGTAACAGCTACTGAAAGAAATACTGTAGCTGAAACCAGGACAGGTATTTAGTTGCATAGTTATCTGCCACGATGTGTTGCATGCCTTGTTAGGCCATGCTTCTAAAGACTTTTCACCTGTAGCCAAAATCCCTGGGCTCAGGCCTTGCAGGGTTATGGTGCTTTTCTGCCTGGATAACAGCACTCACTCCTTGTAGATATATTACTGTTTCTCAGTTTGATTTGATTTATTGACAAGAGAACACTGAGTGTTTGCAGACTAATTTCACCCTTTTCTGTCTGCTTTTCAGGACCTACCACACAGTCAAAGGTTATTTTTAGGAACAGAAGGAAAGACAATTTGACAAGAGCTCAAAGGAGCTGGAAGCTCAGTTGCATAGGAAGCAGTGGATTGTCTCTCATCTGTATTGCTAGTTGCTTGGCAATGGGTGAACAAATATGGAAGTGATATAACACAAGCTCTTATTTGGAGAATTTCCTCATGGTACTTCTGTACCCTAGGGGTGCTCCAGATTAGGCAGCCCTGAATGGGGTGCGACATACCCCCCTGTGAGTTCTGCGGTTCCGGTTATCGAGGCTTCAGTGCAGGGACAGATGGAACAGCAGCACGGGTCTTGGGAGTTGAACAGAGATGTTTATTCAGCCCATGGTGGAAACCAAGACACTCATCTGCCACGTTCAGAGGCTTTTATACACACAGAACGCAGAAGGGATCGGGGTCAGGTTAATTACCCAATAACAGCAGAGAAGGGAATTAGGGGAAATGACATTGCTAGATTTGGGCAGGGAAGGAATAAAACACCTGGGTTGGACCAAACACTGGGGAAAAGGCAGGGGTGTGCTGAGTTAAACCATACAATGAAAATATGGATAAACATGACTTAAAAAACACACTGCTACACTTATTAGTTTAGGTTCCCAAACATTGTGCCTACCTAATTTGTTGGACATGTGCTTGATGTATCTTGAATATGAGTTTACTCATTGGGAAGCTTGTTTCTTTAGTTCAAGCTGTAGAGACACATGAAGAGACTGTTTGAATGATAAAGTTTGCCACTTCAATTCCTGCTTCCAGCTGTGTTGAAGCTGCATCATATATCACAACAGCAATATGACATGAACTTTATATGAGTGAAGAGTTCCTTGAATATTAAGCAGTACATAGTAAAGTCAAAGAAAACTATAAACCAAATAAAAAGATACTTTTTTTCATCATCACACAGGAAATATAAATAACAGGCATACATGCAAGGAACCAAGTATTATATTTTTCACAGATGAAAGTTTCAGATAAACTGTTGTTGCTGGGTTTTTTTAATAATTAGCACTCATATGTAGTAAAACATCTCTTTGTATATATTTATAACCATCTGTAGAAAAGATGCTAAATTTCCTAAGGCACAAAATTGACCTGAAAAACTCTTTTTATCCTGTGAGAGTCAATCTAGTTTTATTTTCATTGTTTATGAAGTAAGTGGCCAAGACAAAGTTTTTCATGAAACCTCACAAAGATGATAAACATACACCTGGAAGGGAATAATTTTTAAATTGGTATTATTGAAATTAATTAGAGTTCCCATGGTATGTGGCATGTTTTTTTAAGCATTCTGAACACGTATGAGAATCTCCTAGAGAGTTAATTAGGACTGAGCTGCCAAAGCAGCTTTGAAAGGCAAGGTCTTGTATGTTACTATGGAATATTTCTCAGTGTACAGTTAGGTTGAAAACCAGTTAATATACAAAAAGTACTGCATATATAATACAAGCATATACACTGTATATCAGACACAAAAAAATATGGTTAGTACTGCACATATATACTGTATATGATATAGTATTTTAGCTCTAATGTCACTGTGCTATTTCAGTGTCAGACAAAAAAAGAAGCAAAAACCCCAAATCATTTTGTAAATGATGCTCTGGATGTTAACAGCTCTTGTAATGCAACACATTTGTTTGGCTCACAGATCACCTCAGTCAACTCTGCACAGCTACAGGAGATTAAGAGAAGATGTGAATCTAGGAAAATACTCTTGTAGCAGGGGGTATTCAGAGATTGTATTAACAGCAGACATATATCTGAATGTGTTCACATTTTCATGCTGGTGTTAAGAATGGCTGGCATGTATTATTTATTCAAATGTTCTTTATTTGTCTTGCAGAATTAATTATAAAATATTAATCTTGCTTCATTATGAAAATGTATATATGAAAAGTTTATGAGTAGAGTTATAACTTGAATCAGCGGTAAAATATTTGTATTTAGATAAAGCTGCTTTCCATTCTGCTTTGCAAAGAGGATGGTATTGCTTTTCTCCATACTTCACAAGAAGATGGACTCTCATTCATAGATCTTTGAGATCTAACAGAGTCATTGGGTATTTGCAAGTGATGAGGGCAATGCTTGCTGATGCCTTTCTTTACAGTCCATGCAGACTTGTGTTTTGCTAATCCTCTGCTGTATTATCAGCTGAACTGTTGCTGGACTTTCCCTGCAGGGTTTTGTCCGCCTCCAGGGGCTATTACAGCTACTCTGCAGGAGAACTTGAGGCTTTTATATTTTTGCATTGCTGTGTTAACACCATAATATCAGTGGGGAGGAGGCAAGCTAAGGGTGCCTTCTGTTTTACCTTTTGCTTATCTCTGGCTTGCTCTTGCTTGCCCTTTCCAGTAGTTGCAAACCTTTAGGTTCACTGAAGGGAGACACTGAAATTTGAGAGGAAGGTGGAGAAGCTAAAAGGCCAGGGACCAGCATGGCCAGCAATTGCAAAAAACTAATTTATTTCTCTGACTCTGCCACCAGTGAGCTGTGCAACCTTGAGGAGGTTGTTTTTATCACATTGCCTCTGAGACAAAGAAAAAGCAAAGGGGGCTGCAGAACTGCTGGCTCAAAAGATGCGATAGCACAAACTCTTGACCAGAGCAATGTGATTACTATCACCACAATCCTCGGCAGCAGACACTCCTGCAGATTGCTGCAGTCGGGGGTGGGAAGTGAGGAGCTCGGAGCAGGGCTTGTGCTGGGTAACTGCAGCTTGCAGCAGTGCAGCCCCGTGCCAGGGAGTCCTGGCAGGGTGACCTGTGGTGAGCAGCTTCCCTTGCCGAGGAGGTGTACTGCACGTGGTGCAATTAATTATGTCCAGGCTGATTGCCACAAAGCAGTAGGCTTAAAAAGCAAAGCACTGATGTGTACTAATGTTCCAACGGCTTTGTCAGATCTGAGAGTTACCTTTCGTTGGTGCAAGTGCCAAGGGTAAGAAGCTGACTGCTGCTTTGCACTTTCACTGAGGTATGCCTGAGCAAAGATGATTATTAAGACAGTAATTGCCTTTTTTGAGTTGCCTCTCTGTGAGACTTGGGAAGCAGGGGGCTTTCCTCTGCCTGACCCTGCAGCTGTGCCCCACTTTGTGCACCCTCTGGTGCTGACACAGCAGTCAACAGAGGTTTGCTTCCTCTGGAGAAAAGCCATAACCTTAGCAGCTTGGCACACTCCTTTAGGATTCCCTGGAAGACTGAATTTGGGTAGATACGATGACACTGCCATTAGCTTTTAGCTAACAAAATCAAAGTGTTCATAAATTATCTTCTTGGTAGCAAGGCCATATGAATGAATTCATGTATCAGAGTATCTGAGATATACTTTTTTTAAAACCCAAATCAAAGGGATCAAAATCACACTGATATCTTCCTCTGGGTGCCAGGAAATCCAGCCAGACTAAGGAGGGCATACCTGGCCCTGGCCCTCCCCACAGAGTGGAGGACAGAGGGCCAGCAGAGTCAAGGGAAAGGTCGTGCCGTGTTCTGAAGGTCTTTCATGGGGTTCTGGTCCAGTCTCCCTGACTGCATTGGTGTATTTGGGTGGGGACAGTGAGGAAAGCTGTTGGTACTCGGGAAAGTGAGGGGCAGGGTCTGTGGCAGCACACTCCCACACATCTCTGAGGGGGAAGAGGGAAGAAAATGACAGTGCTTCCTCTGTATGGAGAGACAGCTACTTCAGTCATTGCCACCAAAGAGTCAGGATCTGCTACCTGAAAAACAGAGAGCAATTTTACTAGTTAATGAGTTAACAAAGTCCTTCAAATGCTGAATTTTCCTCTAAGGAAAAATAATAAAACAGAACAATACAAAGAAGTAAATACCTGCTCTGACAAGGATGTCCTGCAGTCTTAGGGGAGATCGCAAAAGGAGAACAAAGGGTCTTGACTGTCTTGCAGCTATGTTGGCAATTGTGGAAACACTATGAGGTCTGCAGGCACCAGCCTGTCAAATGGTCAGAGCACTGAAATTGTACACTAGACATGAATGTTTTGCCATATTTGTACAGAGAATCAACTTTCCACAGGCATACATGTGATGGCAGCCTGTGGTTCCCAGAAGTATAGGAAAAGTTGGTGTCTTAACTCTTCACAGCATTGCTCAGAAATTCAGAAAAATAAGATATTTTTATTCTTTGTTTGCAGTTTCTTCCTGCTGTTTGCAGTTTCTCCCACATATATTCCTGATCTCTCTCCTTTTTTCTCTGCCACTGGTGGTAGGCAGGTTACATACAGAAGAGCGCTTTACAGTACATGAATAATAGATTCTTCAGCACACTGCTGAGTCAAAGCAGGCACAATAGTGTTCATTGAAAATGCTGGGGACCTTTGCTGGTTATTAAGTGTATGTGCGTGCCACTCTAGTGCCTGTGGGCTGCTGCAGTGGCTGCCCAGACAATGCTGTCCTACCAGGTCAGCTGGGAGCCTGGAGAGCTTTGTGGGGGCTTTGTTAGTGCTGAGCAGTACAGTGTGTGGGGAACCCTTGTATTTTGTTGTTGTGCTAGTGGTTATTTGTTTAAAAGAACAGCTTTTGAAAATTAAAATTTGTAAATGGGGGTTTAATTTTGTCAGGACTGCTATTGCCTGCTGTGTTAATCCAGTACTAACCAATTCTGAATAATATGCCTATCAACATATATCTGCTGAGTGGCAGGGCTAGAAATGCACAGGGTTTTGGCAGGATAATAGCTGGCTTCTTGTGAGTAAGGCTTTCCACCTGCTGTGGAAAAGGTGTCTTGTTCCAGAGGGCTATTTTTCACTGACCTACAACTGAGCAATGTGGATGGCAGCACTTAGGCATTAAAATAAAGTTTAACTTGAATCATCAGGATCCTGTTCAACTTGTACCACATGGGCAGTGAAGGTATAGCAACGCAAAAGCTGGATGGTCAACACTTGAAATGGAAACTGACCATAAAGACAGATGTCCCTTCTCATGCAGAAGCTCTGCTGCATGACTTATCCGGGGCAAATAGGCTACAAATACACTACCCAGTGCAAAACAAAAGGTGTAAGGTGGAATGATGCCATACTGCTGCAGCACAAACTTCTGAACATGCATTCATTTCTGATTTAATCTCAGAAATTGAATTTTTCTGGCTATTTCCCAAGTAATTGCGTTGACTGATTGACACAGCATTGCTTTTCTCTAAATAAATGTCATCCATAAGTAAGTTAGATAAATACTCCAGGTCTTACAACTGTAGGGTTCTTAAGCTTGATGTTTTCTCAATCTCACAGAAGTTTTGTTTATGAAGACTGTTGTTAACATCTTGTGATCTCTTTGTATCACTTATGTTTTCAGGGCTGTCCATGTTGTTCTGGGTCAATTCCATAAGTATTGCAGTGAGCTGCTCAGTGACAATGGTGAGGGCAGTTTAAACTTTTCATTCTATAATTAGAGGGGTACAATAAAAAGCATCCCTATAACCCTTTGTATGAACACTGCTTGGTGACATTCTGAAGGACTTTTCCGCCTCAATTTGCCTGGCAGCATGAGAGAGGGTGTTTATGGAATTACTTGCAGAGAAACTATTTCTTTAAAAAGGCTCAAAAATTATGAAGAGAATAGTTGATCAGACAAAATCACCTCCTTAAATGAACTATGCCAGTGAAGTTTAAAGGAGAAGTCTTGTGTGGAGACTGTGGTGTTCATGGTAAGAAGCACTAGGAATATTCTGTTTATGATTTGTTGCTGCATAACTGCTTCTGTTTTTCTCATCATTGAAGGGGACTTAAAAACAAGGAACTTGCCCTTAATGCAACCTTATACTTTTTATTATGACCTGAAGTTCTTTCACTGTTGTGGAAAATAATATGCAGATCTACCCATCTTACTGATGTAAGATGATGCATCAGTGAAAGATAAAAACCAACCAAAAGACCCCAACCAGTGACCCAAAACAAACCACAAAACTCAAAAGGAGCCATCTGGCTTTGGATTCATGCAAATATTCAAAAATTATTCAGTATAAGGGTGTAAAAAAGGTCTTAACAAATATCAAGTATCATTCCTTTGGCCAAGCATTAATATAAGCAACTTGCCTATCAAGTACAACTTTCTGAAATCAGTGTTGTTACATTGTCTGTGGAGCAGCCTAAGCAGCAATAAGTGCAAGATAAAAACAGAACATAAGAACTGCTTAAAAGGTCAGACTTGCATGCAGGAAATACATTGACTCAATGCATACCTTTCTTTCTGTAATTTAAGAATCACTGTGTATGAAAGCTGATTATCTGTTAGCTGGAAATATGGTTAGATGTCTCATAATGGTATCTGAAGTCCATAAGTTATTTGCCAGAGTAGGAGAAAGAAATAAAGATTGTATATGTGGAAATGGGAGAACACAAAGTTTAAGAAGATGGAACAAGAGTTTCAACAAAGCAGTTACTTCAGGATGATGATTCATAGCAATTTGGGTATGTTTTCTGTGTTTCATTTGCCTTGAGTGCAAAATGGACAAAACTCCCTATTTTTAAAAATCACTACTGTAGGTATTACTGGTGAAATGTCTTGGCACTGTCTTGGCACTCTTAAGACAGAAAACTGTAGAATAAATGCATATGTGAAGGCCATTTATTGTAAAGAACACCATTATGATCAAAGTTTATTCCCAAATTAAAATTTGAAAAGATAAAAACCAATGTGTCTTAAAAGTGCCAAGGAATACAAATCAACATATGTTGTAAATAGTTCAATTCTATGGCTATTTTTAGAAAATAATTTGACACTGTAGTAATAGTGATGAGACTGTTTGAATGTCAGTAAAAAATTCTGCTGAATAACCTTAGAATAAAAGGTTGCTTTACCAAGAACTTAGTGTGCTTAAGCTTCATATAGAAGACTTGTATACTTTGTGTATTCACCAGTAGTATTCACAAGATAATCACAGACTGCAGCTGTCAAGGAATGATTTGGGAGATTCTTCTGTAAACCAAGGAAGAGTGGAATTGAAGGTATGATATTTCTAGATCTGCCAGGCCAGCCTTTACAGAGCCTGATTTACCTTTGCCAAAACTTCTCTGTATCCCATGGTCCTCATGTCAGGAGTAGACATCAGACCTCAAGACTCATCTCACTTGACTATAGGTCAGGGCACATAGATTTTAAAATACAGATAAGAACTCCGAGTTGAAGTATAGCATTTGAAGTAATATTCTGCCAGCTCAGCTGTGTGCTCAAATTTCCTTCATTACAATTTCCCTTTGAGAATAAAATTTCAGCTGAATTACTCTGATGCAGATAAATGACATTTTTTTCTCGTCCAACAACAGGTGCCGAGTAGTGGGGAAGCATGATTTGGCAGATTCAAGAGAACCCAGCCTGTGACTTCAGACCTCTGAGACCCTGGCCTTTCTCATCAGCTGGCTGAACATTTGCATGATTTCAGGGTTAGAAGGTTTGCTTCTTATGCCTCAGAGACTTCTCACTGCAAAGCTATCATTTGCTTGAGTGATCTTCTTGGTCTGAGATGAGCTCCAGGTTTGTACCATGCTAGGCACAAACAGACACTTGCTGTTTCTCTGGAAAGAAAAAACCTCCACAAACAGAACATAATCCATCTGCCCATAACTTTTCAGCTATCTGCTTTGGTAACTATTTGTTCCAGTCTCTGTGCTTGACTATAGCAAGTACTGGATGTCCTGTACTGCCTGTCTGCGTCCTGACCCTACATGCCCTGGGCAATTGTGTCCCATAGTATCACTGATATGAATATACAGACTTTTGTGAAAGTCTGATGATCTATTCTCCTATTACAATCTATTGTTTTAGAAATATTTGGGGATCAGGAAGACTGTCTGACTCATCTATAGTTGTAATTTTCTATTTATACAAGGTTAGTACACAAAAGGTGCTGGAAAAATCCAATTGTCTGTCTCCTGAGCAAAGTCAAAGCATGACTGGATGTTATAGACAGCAACCATAATGCAAACCTAAAATACACAGTCCACTGTGAGTCAACTGTGTGCACATCACTGCTTCCAATCAAAATGCTTACAGTCAATAAGTCTAATGATGATAGACTCAAGGTAGTCCATATAGTATCTGGAAGCTGCCATCAGTTGCTTTCTTGTCACAAGTTGAGCTGATAGCATCCATTTTAGAAAATATTATCACCAAACTCTGTATATCTCATGAAAACCTCATGTTATTATATAAAGAGCCATGTTCTCCTCTGTCTTTTGGCAATAATGAGCAAGTCTCACTCTCCAGCTGCATAGTCTTTTGGCAAATTGAGATCTCCTTCTAATTCATCTAAATATTCAGACCTCAGAATAGCACAAAGACAGCACTTCTGAGGATAACTAATGATATTTCACAAAATTCAAATACTGGCCATCTACCAGCATTCATTTTGCTAAATCAAAGTGCAGTGTTTCTTTGTGAGCTGATCTGATCCTAAAACTGAATGCAATTAGAGGCTTGCTGAGTAGTATACCAGAAATCAGGAACTCTCCTGATTCTGTAAATATTTCAGACTCATTCTAAGAGGAGAAAAATAAAACCTTAACTTCTGTTACCATGTCCAAACTTACTGTCAACATCACAAATTATAGTGGGATAAATAAAGTGTAAACTTATGTCCTGTCAGACCCTGTGATATAGATTCTTCCTTACTTAATGATAAAACAAGGAAGTTTTTCTATTTGTCACTTTGGGGTAACCTATTGGAAACGATCTAGCACTGTGTAGGATATGTCAAACAGCTGCTAAACAGCAATTTATTAGGTGCCTGTACACTGTATTTCCTTCTTTTGGAAATGGAAAAGAATGTATCTTGCAGACACATAGCCTGACAACATTAGCACACCTTAAACTAAGGACTCCCAACTTTTTCTTCCCTTAAGTAACACATTCAGCAAAAACTGTGCTCATGCATGGAGCCTGCCATTCACTGAACTTCAGCCTGGGTGTGTGTCAGGCATCTACCACTCTGGAGTGATATATATATACTGCAGTCTGAAAACTCATTTCATATGCTGCATATCCTGGTAAGCTTCCTTCATCACAAAACAAACAAGAAGATAATAAAAAAAAAAGTCAGATGTGTTATAAATGGTCAGAGGCCAATTCAAAATAAAATAACAAAATTTATTTAACACAATTTCAACACTGAAATAAAGCCACAATAAAAAGAAACAACATTGATCGAATGCTGGGTGGACAGAGAGGCGGTACAAAAGTACCCTCCGAATTCTGCCACACTGCTATGTTTCAGCCCGTGGGTTTTATACGATTTTTTTACCCTAAGGCTAAGCCTGTTGAAAGTCCAAATATGCTTTGTTTCTAAAAGAGTCCTGTCTGCATGAAGAGGTTCCTTGATGGTTTTTTTTTTTTCGAAGTTCATCTTGGGAGGGGTGATCTTGATCGTCCAGGATCTCCACCAAGATCGGTATCTGATGTTGAAGAGCTGTGAAGTGAGGGTCCACCCTTAATGGCCGGGCCATCTTCTGGCTCTGTCTTGTTGTTACAGTTGTAAATGTGTTTGGGAACTTTGGAATCCTGGAGGCATTCTCGGGTAGCTTTTTATTAGTAGCTTAAATCCACACGAATTTATCTATTCTACTTATTACAGTCCCCCACCTTTTTATTTACTCAAATAAATTCGTGTGTGTTGGATTGCCCTTCCTTAGTAATTGCCTTTGAGTCGTGGCATTCTACCCTTTTTTCTGATTCACAAAATTTAGTATTGAGTGTCATAAAAGAAATAATACCCTTTTCTCTTATCTTTGGGACAATCATAATGCTCTTGATACTTCAGGTTCTCTCTGGTGCCATGTTTAACTATAGTTCACATCTCTTCTTGAGGGTCAGCCTCTGTGGGCTCTTGGAGGGGGGTCCCCCTGTCTCTCGGCTCAGGACTACGAGGACTTTCCATCACAACATGCCTCTGCCTTTCCCTTCGCCCACGGGGTAGCAGCCCGCGGCGGGGTAATCCATCTTCTCGGCAGCAGGCATATGTTTCTGGAGTCTTGTCAGTCTGAGCTGCAAACTTTTTTTTTTTTTTTTTAAAGGCACTCCACCGGGACAACCTGATTGTATCGGACTAGCAAGGTACTTTGATTGTCTTTCTGTACTCGACTTTGAGCACTTCAACTTTAGTGTCTAATTGCTCTTTTGTCTCCTTTTTATATATATAATACTATTCTGGAGAATCTACTTCTAGCAGACTCAAGTTAGTGGCAATTACTAAGAAATGGCTAGTCTCTTTTTGTTCTTTTTCTAAACAGTTGGTACATAATCTTTTTGGCTTACGCCCCCCCTTTGCAGTGAACAACTTAAATCAATTTACAATATACACACTTGAAGTGAACAAAGGGAAAACATTCACAATCTGGTCTTTCACACTTTATCTGATCTCCCTCATTCATCGGTGTCGTTGCAACTTGACTTTCAGCTCTCTAGGTGATGAGGTCACTCTCTATTTCTGAGTAGTGTATTGTGGGTCCACCTTCTTCACTCTCGAAGCGTGGGTCTACTCTTTTTCTGCAGTCTTAATTGCTGTATCTTAGGTAAATCAGTGAAATCTACTGGGATTCTTTTGAATGGGTGATAGGCAACTAGTTAAAGCTTAGCACAATTAGACAAATCATGTATTTTAAAGGGGGGATCTTTAGCATCAATTCTTGCATAACACAAAGTAAGAACAATATTAGTAATTAGTGAAAAAATAGGAAGCATCAATCTACTGCTGAAAATGATTACTTAAAAACTGCTTAAAAATTTGAAACATCTCTCAGAGCAATTTAAGGCTAAGGCATATCTGAACCCTTCTAACTACTAGGGCATTGTTAGTGCTTTTATACTCATGTCAACAAAAGAGAATTACAGCTTACATGGCTCAGCTAAAGGCAACTCTTGTAAATAATGAAAGCTGCTCATCTGATTTAACATTCAGAAATGTAAAAAAAGACAGATTTCATTTTTGGTGTTTATGAAACACGCTCAAGAACTTTTAAAGAGGAAGCTCTCTAGAGATTTTGCTGAGGGAGATGTCTACATGACACAGGGCAGGACTAAGAAAACAACAAATAGGGTTGACAAGAAGCAAAATGCAACAGGAATTGATTCAAACAACTGACATATGTAATTGTGACTTAACAAAACAAACAATTATAACAAATGGGGTAAGTGGGTCAATATTGCAGATTTTAAAATGAATAATGAAACGCATAATAGGTACTTAAAATGAAGCTGTTTATGAAACTAAACATGGGCTAGTGCTTTAAGGACTCAGAGGTCTTCTCACAGCTAAGCTATTTAGATTCTTTGCTTTGTAAACTAATGGGTATTTAGGGGCACTTTGAGTGCATTTCTGCAGCTAACTTAGTGGTTTTTAGGCTCTCGGCTCTTGGCACTAAGCTCACATAGAAGTTTTGGGGTTAGCTTTGTCGATGTGACTGGCTTAAAGCACTTAACATCTACTCTGCGCGGTATAGCTGAGAGTGGGGTGGGGGTTTCTTGGGGGATGGGGAAAACTGGGGACTTGGAAGGGAGAATTCTAAGGGAAAGATTTTCTCAGATCTCTCCCCCCCCTCTTCTTCTCCTCGGTTTCTGTTCTCACCTCGGGGGAACTGAAAATGGGAAGAGGATGGCTCTTTGGGGGAAGGGGGGGCTAGAAGCAGGATTGGGAAAAGGGGTCAGAGAGAGACAGAGAAGGCAAGCAGGAGGACAATCCTCTGCTGGACACAAGGATGCTATGGAGGTGGCGGTGCCGGCCGCGGGAAGCAGTGGGATGGATGCGGCGCTAGACGGGGCGCACGGGTGGGGGAGGCGCAGCACGGGCGCAGAGGGCGGCCCCCCTCTCTGCTAGCGTGCCCTGGACGGCAGCCCCGCACCCCGCGGTTTGGCTCTCGGCACGCAGCAGCGGCTGGCAGCGGGCTCTTCACTCTCCCTAACTTCGGTACAATAATAAATTAGTTTTTCTTGGACTTACTTTTCAAAATGGGACACTCTCTCTAGTGCTCTAAGATCTATCTCAGTGGACTTTCTGGTGGGATTTCGAAGGTACCTTTTCTTTTTCTGAGAGCATGCCTTTTCTTCTGATTCTTTCTGATGTTTACTCTTTCTTTGCCCCATTTTTTTAAAAAAAACAAAAAACTTTACTTTTTGGTAATGGATCGCAATACTAAATCTTTTCTTAGCCTTAGCTCTGGCTAAGAGCAGGGATCTTCTCCCTGACTGTTACAAATTGCAAACCGGGTCCCGAATCGTTCGGCCTACTTACCCCTCTGGTGAGCTGAACCGGGGGTCTGTTCGTCCGATGAAAAAGTCTTCGGTTTGCATCCTGGGCTTTTACTAGCCCGTAGCAAAAGGGTTTACCGGTTCCCTAAACCCAGAGGGACGTATCCTTCCCCTTTTGCTTCCTTGTGATCGATTCCCCCAGACTCCCCGAGTCTGGGCTTTGATGAGCAAACGAGTTTTCCCCAATTCTCTTCCCCACTAGCTGAAAAAAAACTTTTGCGGGAAACTTGGTACAAGAGCTTACAGATCTACCCTTGTATCGTGGCAAGGCCACGTCTCGCTCACCCACTCAATCACCCACTCAACCAAGCATTACTTACAGCTATTTTCTTGCTTGGAGATCTTCGTGCACGGAGAAAAAATTTTACGAGTGAAAAGTAGCCGCGGCTCCGAAAAGACTCCTATGTCTTTTCCCGGGTTTTCTGCTGGATCCAGGCCTTCTCCCTTTTTATTGTGGCACTTTTATCTAATTTTTGGGTTCGTAATACAATAGGTGCGAAGGGGTTTCCTGCTTTGCCGGGCCGCCGAAAAACTGGCAGGGCGCCCCCCGTGCAAAGGGATTCCTCCGCAGCCAAATTGTATCCGAGTCACAGCACCAAATCTGTTATAAATGGTCAGAGGCCAATTCAAAATAAAATAACAAAATTTATTTAACACAATTTCAACACTGAAATAAAGCCACAATAAAAAGAAACAACATTGATCGAATGCTGGGTGGACAGAGAGGCGGTACAAAAGTACCCTCCGAACTCTGCCACACTGCTATGTTTCAGCCCGTGGGTTTTATACGGTTTTTTTACCCTAAGGCTAAGCCTGTTGAAAGTCCAAATATGCTTTGTTTCTAAAAGAGTCCTGTCTGCATGAAAAGGTTCCTTGATGGTTTTTTTTTTTCGAAGTTCATCTTGGGAGGGGTGATCTTGATCGTCCAGGATCTCCACCAAGATCGGTATCTGATGTTGAAGAGCTGTGAAGTGAGGGTCCACCCTTAATGGCCGGGCCATCTTCTGGCTCTGTCTTGTTGTTACAGTTGTAAATGTGTTTGGGAACTTTGGAATCCTGGAGGCATTCTCGGGTAGCTTTTTATTAGTAGCTTAAACCCACACGAATTTATCTATTCTACTTATTACAGATGGAAGAATTATGCAAATATAGAGCATAGTGGTTATTATTAATCAGTTCAAAGTTGATTTACAAATGTACTCCTTAACATCAGGGAACTTTTGAAAACAGTTTTGGGTGAATTGGAAAGTTTCAGCCAACAGCTATGTGTGATTTCTCTAGATCTGAACCTTTTCTCTCAAACCCAATTCTTCATAATTATAGTGGCAATGACAGCCTCATTGCCTTATTGTTCGTCCCCTAAAATTACCCCTTTGAAAAAAGATTTCTTTGTTGTGTCATCTTTTTGACCACAAAAGAAAGAAACTTTCTTTTGCTATGTTTTGGTAGGAATGTTGGAATCTTGTTATACATATGTAGTTTAATTCGAGTTTTTTACTGTTATAATTATATAGTTTGATTTAAGTATGCTAAAAGGTACCCCCTTGCACAGAAACCAACGGGGGGGGGGAAGGGGGGTAGGTAATTACCCTGCCGATAGAACAATAGACCTATATTCTCCATATCAATGAGGGGTGGACCATGCCAAAGGGGTGCCAGATAACGATCACTGAAGACCATCAGGACTGTTTCAGCTCTCAGAAAATCTAATCACTCCTGGAATCCTGACACTCACTGAGATCAAACCCAAACCAAGATATGTTAGTCTGGCGGGAGCTTCAAGAATAATTAATGGACATGTTTAGTGAAGACTTCAGGAATAATTCATGGATGGATCCAGAGACTGACCAGATTTCCCGGAATTCTATTCTACTCTCACTCCAGGTGGATGGAAATCCTATCTGCATATTCAGACTGGACAGAAAACTAGCCTTGGGGCCTAAAAACCTTTTAAAAACTAACCTTCAAGAGATGGTTGGGGTGAACTATGGGGGACCCAGTGCGATAGAGGCTGGGTCTGGTTCACCCGGCAGCTGGAATCCCGGGCTCAGAGCTGCCGTGTGATTGTGGGAATTGTCTCTTTTCGATCTCATTTTGTCATTTTCCAATAAACCTCTAAAACGGAATATTGGAGAACTGTCGTTTATAACAATCTCCTATTAACTTCCTTGATATTTTCTAACCAGTGGCTTCCCATAAGCAGCATGGTCTGAGAACCTTAGGATGGCTTTATCCTTTGGAATCTATTTATTTTTGATGTGCAAAACCCAGAGTCTTGCAGGGTATTCCTAACAGAAGAAAATTTTGGCAATTTGGTTAGGCTGTTTTCTGTATTTCTGTTCTTTTCATGTGTGCACACAGTCCTGTCTGCTTGAATATGTGAAGAACCAAACACCCAGAGCTCCAGTGCTGCCTCCAAGATTTTGGCAGCTGTCAGCCTGAGTCAGAAGTGCGTTTAGTGCTCTTGCAATAGCAGAGGTTTGAGGGTTTTTTTTCTCATTTGTTCCAAACTGTCTTTCTCAGCATTGTATATGTCTCTGTATATACATCTGTAAGAAGAGACATCTTGCCTGTGAAATGTAAATTCATACTTGGGCATTCATGTTTTGGTCAGGCACATGGACTCAGTGTTTCAGCTGCTAAAGAATGGGTAACGGCCATGGCAAAAACCATCCCTTAGAACTGCAGAAATTGAACAAGGCTATACTTGGGAGTCAGGTAATGCAGGATCCAGCTCCATTGTTGGTTCTTTAGAGCTTCCCCTCTACATGGCTGAAAAAGCTGCAAGACCTAGGAAGGAAGCATCCAGTGCATGGAAATCCTCAGTTTTGCAAGGAATGTATTAACTGTAAGCTCTGATTGCTGCTCCATTTGCCACTCTTTACTACTTCATTGCCAGTCTAAGGTGACAACAGAATCCCACTTGGATCTGGCACTCCACATGATTCTGTATTTGAGAAAACTTTCAGCAGAACTTGTTTCTTTTGATCAGAGCTTTAAAAGGTTCTACCCACTACCTGCTTTCATGAACAATGCAGAAATTTAGAACATAAGCAGCTGCCCTCCATTCTTTTATACAATTCTTTACTACTCATTCAAGACTAGTTGTGCCAGTTCAGCTACTGGCAAGGACAGCATGGGGCATTAAACAAGCTCAGGGAACCAGTGCACATTTAAACCATCCCAGCAAGAGGGTCTATCTGGGAGCTAAACCAGCAACATGAGCCACTTTATTGGTCCAGTTAAGGGGCTGTATGGAAGAAAGGAGTTGTGAGTCACCAAAAGCATTGTTTGCCATCATTATTTGGACAAACCTGGACTGAAATCAGCTGCTCAACTCAGAAGCTGGCAGGGACATGCATGCAAGCACACATGCACAGAGGAAATGAGTGAAAAGGAAGCACTTCAACACAGGGCAAACCCAGGAAAACTTTTTCAACCTAACTGCTTGTTAGATGCACTAGGCATCTAGCCAAATCATTAGTGAAAGGTGAGATTAGTGCAATGGAAGGCCTGTGTTAAGTCTGTGTTTCTACATCTCACACTGGTTTCTTACTTAGATTTTTCTAGACCCATCCTACCCGAATAGTTTTGTACAAACACTGAGAGGGAATAACTGTTCTATAAAGCTAAATTACAGAGTTCTCTGATCATACATCTGTCTAAAAATACCAACCCAATACTTGAAGTTTTGGACTCAAAAATATTATAATCAGGTTAATGAAATGAACTGAAAGGGGAGACACTCATCAAATTAAAAAAAAAAAATGCCGAAAAGGAAAAGGAAATGTACAACATTTCACTCACCCCATAGCGCCTAATTTGCTTGTTCTATGGACTTGTCACCAACAAGGACATTAGTACTCTTACTTGTGTATGTCAGTACTGTTTTAACAATTTAGATGACTCATCCTGAGGAAACAGAGCAAGAGACATCTATTTAACATCTATTGTGCCATTGTTGGGAGCCATTTAGATTTTCTAATTTAAAATGCAGCAACAGGTAAAACATATTTGCAACTGTCCTTGAAAGGGGTGGGGTGGGGATGGGTGGGTGACCTAACTAAAGAGAGCAACTCTGTCATCAAGATAATGGAAAAAGCTTGGGGTTTTGAATGTGAGAAGTTCAACAAGGGGCAGAAGGTACTCAATTTAATTCAAGTTAAAGTAACTGAAGAATACACAGAGGCTTGTCTCCTAACTGGGGAAAAGATAGAGAATTTGTCTCCGATTTCTCAGTATCTGATAGTGCAATACACTAGGACTGCTGAAAAATATTATTGGTGTCTAAAATGGCAGTTTGTCATTGGTATTTTAAGTTGCAGTTAATATAGCAAAGTAATTTCTAATCTGCTACTATTTTTCTTATCACTGGTTGTAAGTGTGGGGGAAAGAGGTTCTTCTAGACTGCCTTATGCACAATCTATTTATATATATGCTTGCTTAGAATTTTTTTTTTTTACTTTATTTTTCCATTTTGTTCTGATAGTATCTGATGTCCTTGGCAGTGCATTTCTTAAAGTATATTTCAAGATTTCTTTTGTCTTTTTCTCTTGCCCTCTGGAGAGCTATGAACACCTTGTAGGCAATGGGTGGTTTGGGTGGAACAGTGAACTGAGGGTTGTGCCATTTCCCCGTCACCTGCCTGCTAAATACGTTTCAAAGCTTGAGTTCGCTGTAGTTAATCTCAATCTCCTCCACCTTCTGTTTTTTGGGCCATAGCCTGTGTGATCAAGATCTGGACAAGTGAGAAAGAGTCCAACTGAGTAAGAAGGTGTCCCGGTTTGGAACAGATTAGGGGGAGAACCCCTAAAACAAACCTCCACCACCCCTCCCCCACCCCCCAGCCCTGGGTTCGGGAGGGAAGAAAAACTCCTTGGAGGAAAAGTGGAAAAACCGATTTATTAACAACACTCCCCACACAAAAGAAAAAAAAAGAAAACGGGTACTGTGGGAAGAGGCGCTGAGCTTCGGTGCTGAGCTTCTGTGTCAAGCTCCAGGGATCCCCAGGCTTTCTCAGGTCTGGTCAGGTCCAGGAGCTGGTCCTAATCTTCGGGAAGAGGGGAAAGAAAAAAGGAAGAGGGAAAAACAAGCAAAGAATAGCGAGAATAGCAAGAGCAAACAAGCAAGCAAGCCAAAGCCGGTACCAAGCCAAGCAAGCCACAGCCAAAGTGAAAGTAAAAACCCCGCAGCCCCCTCGCACCAGCGAAGACCCGCCCATCAGCCACAGTCCTCGCCAAAGGCGGGGAGGGAGCAGCTGCTAGACACCACAATAGAGTCCCATGATATAGGATATAGGATAGAAGTCTCTGTCAACCCAGGACAGAAGGACAAGCATCTTCTGCAGTTCAGGACAGCACTAAGGCAGAAGATTCAGCTCAGACTGCTCATCAAAAACCAGAGAAGTGTAGTCAGGGAAAGCAGAAATCTGTTTAGTTATTACATACTAGATGAGTGTGTTTTGACTATAGTATTAGCAGATAAAAATATCTTATCAATGGACATGTGCTCAATAGCTGAATTTTTGTATCAATGAGGACTGGAGTGGGACATCTTTATTTTGGAGACAGAAAATAAATGTTTTGAAAAGAAACTAACCATAATTGGTAAAAGCTGCTTTTGCAGAAACGATCTGTAAAATGTAGGAAATATTTCTACCAAAGATGAAAAATAATTAAAAAAAAATTCTTCAGGTCCTTTGACCTAATATTCAAATGCATATGGATGAAAGAAAATAACTGCATGAGAAGTGACTCAATTCCCATGGATTGCCTACTATATCTTAATTAAATTATCTTCCTGCTTTCAGGAGTTTAATGTGAGCTGTTGCAACACTGACAGTATGAAGATTTCTCGTACCTCTTCCTCTTTTTTTTTCTCAGTCTTGTTCTAAGCATTAGTTAAATGAGCCTATGATGCAATGGTGATGTACAGAAGCAAGAAAGATTTGCATTTGTGTCACCATTTTTACTTTTTTTCCCATAAAGTCATATTTTTACTGATTTTGGTGACTGTGACAATTCTGTGGCTTTGAGTGCAGACTTAGAGAAGGCTGCTTCAAGGAATATTTGGTAACAGAAAAGAGTTTGTGTAGTAGAGTTAAGGTCTGCATATTACACTGTCTTGGCTCTGTCTGTTTAGGCACAGATATGTAACTGTTTTCAGAAGTAAATTACCACCTGAGGTATGTAAAACTGAAAACTAAAAGTTTTACAAAACAAACTAAAGCTGAGAGCAACACAGTAACTATACCACCATACCAGATCTCTGCTTAAGCCAGCTGACATATAGAGAGAAGTGTTGGCTGTTGGGCTGTCTTCAGATCTCAACAGAAAAATAAGAAAACTCCAAAATTAAAATAAGTGTGGGTGAAAATTGAACACAAAATATTCAAAACTCATAGCAAATTTGGCCAAAATGTGGGGGTGTGACATCTGAACTGAGGATGATCTAAAATTTTTCTTCTTCATTTGAAAGTATCCAATATTTCTTACAGTATAACAAGTACAATCTGGCTTGCTCAAAAGTAATCTTGTGTAAAGCGGCCACTTGTTTTGGTCTTTAATTATGAATGGTAAGTTATTATTCTTTGCCAGAAGAAATCTAAACAAAATTGTCATAGTTACAAATAAAGATAAAATTTTGATATTTAAGCCTATTTGAACATTACAAAAAATGATGAGACTTCTGCAGAAGTAAATAAAAATCAGGAAAAGGATACTATGGGTGAAGAAGGTATAAGGATTTTACCAGCCACAAAAGGCTTCAAAAATATTGCAAACCAAACCGTTTACAAAGCTCAGAGCAAATATGTGCTACAAAAGCAATTGCCACAGTAGCATACTGCTCATAGAGATAGAAGGCATTGCTTAGAAGTCAGCATCTGTTATCGCCTCTTCTGGAGGAGAACATCCCTCTTATTTTAGGGAAGCTATAACCTCTTCGCTATTGTATTGTGACAACCACCTATTCTTCCAAATTATTTGATTGAGAACAAAGGTGACCTGCTCAGGTCTCAGACTTGTCCAGAGTTTTTTCATCTGAATAGCTGTTCTGCACATTTCATCTGTAACATGCTTCCAGCGTCTTCAAACATTCAATCTTAGTAAAAGTGTGTACAGTCAAAAAGTAGATTTCTGCCCCAGTTACAAAGAGATTTATGATGTGGTTTGTTTTAATGACAATTGGCCCCTTGGGCCATACATTAAAAAGTATGTTGTCTTCTGTTTCTGTGTAAGCTGGCAACCTACAGGTAAACAAAAGGGTTTTGTGTCCCAGTTCAAAGACTGTAGCATGAAGAGGAAAAGAAAACTCTAACCCACCAAGCTCAAGAGGAAACTGTAAACTATCTATAAAAACAAGCATCTCTGAGACATCATTTTCAAGTGTTTGAATTATGTTATAAAGTGGTGAATTTCAATTGATTCCATCAGGGACCTATGAGTCTCAAAATATTAATTTCCTAAAATGAAATCTGCGTAAAGCAAAAGACCATGCCAGCATTTTAATAAAAAAGAAAAAAGAACATTCGAGCTTGCATGCGAGCACAACTGAAGGAATCTAGGAGGGAATAAGTTTTGTCAAAGTTCTGACAATGGGAAGGGTTTCAGTTGACACATCAGGTGTTTAGTTGCGTCTGTAAGCCATGCTTAGGAAAACAAAAATGCATTATTTCAATGTATAGAAAAATATTTGCTTATAGACTACAATGAAATGCAATGCCCCTACCAGGAGCATGACAAGACGGTACTTTTCAGATATTTGGAGTCTATGTAAATGATAACTTATGCATCTTTGTTCTTATAGTCACGCATTACTTGGATTTCCAAGTACATATATGCATATATGTGTTTAGGGAAGAAGGATTAACATAGATGTTTAAATAATGTGTAGATTTCCTCGTAATCACAGCAAGCCATTGTTATATATTAGAGTTCACAATGGGAATGGGTGGAAACTAAAAGTTGTTAGTGCTTATGCAAAAAAAGATTTAGTAGTAAAAATTTATAGAAAAGGAGTAGAGAACAAACCAGAAAACTAGGTTACACTAGAGAACTCAGTGCAGTTTATAATTAGAGTGCTATATGCACATCTATGTTCCCTTCTCTCCACTCCTTACCTCCAAAGAATATAGTAAGATTTGATAAGATAAAAGAAAAGCAATACAGAAGGGTTATCAGGCTTCTAGAACAAAATGGCATTATGTGGACTAAACATGTAATCTGGAAATATGGTTGAGAGGGGAATGTGATAGAGAGTTTGATAGGATGAAACTCCTTCAACCACTCCCATCCATGAAAAGGATGGGAGTGGTTGAAGGGGAAGAATTTTCAGTGTCAATGAAAGATCTGTGGGTCATCAGATAAAATGAGGAGCTAGTTAATTCAAACAAAGTAAAGAAGAATATTTTGCACAAGCAGTTATCCAGCTATGGAACTTACTGTTGAAGGATAAAGAGGTACTAATGTGCTAGAGGAGTTAAAAAATTATAGACTTGTTAAGTCACAAAGGTAAAGAGAATGAGAAACTACAAGAGTGTACTGCAGGAGATCTCCCTGGGGGATTGACAGTGCCTATGTTTTTTTCCTACTCTTTTGTGACCACTATCAGGGCATTTGGTCTGTTGCTATAGCATATGCTTTTTATGGAGTACTTGAATTCTAGCTACATCTTAAGTGAGGGAAGAAAACTATCAAATATATCCAAAACAATGATATTATTTGTACTATTTCAGGACATCCATCATCACTGTTTTCTGCTCATTTGTTTGGTTTTTAAATGAAATACATTTTTAAATTATACAGCAATCCCACAGTTTTTGGAAAAATGTACATTGCCTCTAAGGCAGAATTACGATAGAATCACAGAATCACAGAACAGTTTGAGCTGAAAAGGATCTTTAACGATTGTCTAATCTAATCCCCCTGCCATGGGCAGGGACACCTTCCATTAGATGAAGTTATTAAAATCCCATCCAAACTGTCTTTGAACATTTGCAGTAATGGACATCCACAACTTCTGAATGTGTGGACAGCTAATTACATACAGAATGTATGGATAACTATTTGGTACAGATTCTGTAATTTTATTTTATTTGCAAACAAAGTATGAATCACAACTTTAAATAATAGAAACAGTAATAATTTACACACTAAAATTGTTTGTGTCTTCCCTTTTGTGTTCAATGGAAAGACTCAGGTGCTTATATGCTAGTAGGTATTTGTTGTCCAGATATGAAGAGGCTTACCTGTTTAAGCATGGTGCTTGAAGATTTGGCCAAAAGTTTGAAAAGCCTCTTGTCATTGTGTATGACTGTTGACACTCAAAGATAAAAGTAGGGCCTGACTTTTCACATACTTAGGCTGTTTGCCAGCCTTCTCAAAACATAATCCTTAAGGTAAAACTCAAAATTTTTCAGAAGTTTAAAGACAAAAACTTAGGATAAAGGGAATATTTACAAGTTAGCTAGGCAATGAATACAGTATATTAAAAATTCCTCCCTTTTTCTGTTTGTACGCAATTATCAGTACCATTTCTTTTATCACCTTTAAGACATGTGATGATTAAATAACAATTTAAAACAAAAGACCAGGGAGAAATTGATACGAACATCTAATTCTCATCAGCTAAATCTGATTTCTCTGAAGTCTATTAAATATACCTTTAATAAGTGCAGTGTGGTTCAATTATTCTTAAATAGCTAAAAGTCATGTTTGCATACAGTAGTCAAAAATATTTATAGCTTTCTATTTAAAACATGAGTCATATTAAATATTAAAAATTAAATTAATCCACAGCTGTTTGTTGTTCCCAGTTTCAAATCAAGACTTTGATACTCAAATTTTTCTAAGTTCTTTTTTTCACAAGAACATCATTAATGGCAATCAAGAATCATTATCCACCTACCTCTGTTACATAGTTTCTGTCCCTCTGCTAACAATTATTGATTTGCTTTGGCAAATGGTAGCCCCAGTAAGACTAACAACAATGAGTGCTATTCAGCTGTAACTTATGGACAAATCCAAGGTTGTGTTGCTGACCTGAAATGCCTATGTTAAGGAAACAAAAATCTAATGTGTTTAAAAAAATAGCATTGCAAGTGTCAGGTTTCTTCTTTTAAGAGTTATCTGGGCCTCACACTGCCCTAAAGATAAACTATATCAAACCTATTTGAAATTGCATGATCATATATCCTGATTAATTTCACCAGATATATATGGGACACCTCAAATTATCTTTCATGGGGGTTTCCACATGTGGTGTCCTTAAACTAACAAACAAACAAACTTGTACAGTTTTAAGAGCTGTTGGATAGCAGTCAGTACCTCAAGGGACTGCAAAAGAATAATTGAAAGCATTTTTGCATCTTGCAACTGGTTGCAGGTACATTTCAAATTAGGAAAGTTCCACTTGAGGTCAAATTACTGATGCAGTCATCCAGCTTGTAAGGAAGGCATAATTAGAAAAAAAGATCAGTAGAAACCTACCTAGTTGAAGTATCTAACAGATGTTTCTGATGATAAGGAATAAGACATTATAAAATTTGTGGGACCTGGCAGTAGTGAATATTTTTATGTGTGCCACATTTCAGACTAGGAAAACCACTACTAAATAGCCTATGACATATTTATATTGTTGAAGTCCTTGTAAAAATACAGAATTCCTACTGTACACTAAAAATTCAGTGAAATATGTGGGCAAAATCATGGCCTAATACTTTTAGAGATCAAACAACTCCTACAATATTTGTGCACAAGCAAGCTCCAAAGCTAAAAACCCAGTGAAAATAATGAGAATTTCTTCTTTATTTTTCCTACATCTCATTTGTAACTCAAAGTTCTAGTCTAATGCCCAGTATGAAAGCCTTCTTTGTGTTTTATATAGTCTTTTGAATAAGCTTTTCTATCTGTCTCTCTTGATACCTTATTTTTTTTTCTTCAAGAGTTCACCTGTATCACCCATTGCAACCTTCATCTGGCTAACCTCCAGAGCTAATTTGCCTCCAGTTTCAATGACAGCAAGATTTGCTTTTTCGGGTCACTATTCAGAGAGTTTGTATTTCTGTTTTTCACACCCTAAAAGATATTTGTCCTTATTATTAATTATGAAGTCAGTGGCAACATGACCTTAGAATGTTTGCAATATGGTCAGGTCAGTAGTTCAATTTGAGGTAGAAACTTCCAGAGAGAATGGTCAAGCATTATTAAATTGCACTGTCAGGAACATTTTGCTCATAAAAACCAGTGTTGTAAAAGCTATTGTCACAGGATGCTATATGTTATTGCCTTCTAGTTAATTCTCATTTCAATTGTTCTCTTGTTGATAAGTGAAAAGCTTTAATTTTTTAAACATTTTTGCTCTCTAATTTCCAAGGGAACTGGAAGTGCAAGAGACCAACAGAAAGACAAAGGTAAAGAGCAAAAAGGCTGACACAACAAAGTAAATGAGAAAGATGAATTTGCTGAGGCTCAATCTGTAAACAATGGTACCTACATAAAAGCTCGCAGTGTCTTAACAAGCAAAACAAGTACAGTTTTGAATTGGAGTTGGAAGAGAAAAATTCAGTAGAACAGAGAGAGTATTATTGGCCTTTCTGCTGCTGAAGATTAGCTTACTTTGCTGAAAAACATAAATATTTAGTATTTTTCCTTTAAAGTAACTGTGAGCTGTTGTGTATTTTTAAATGTTTCTTATAGTGGCAATGCTTCCAGTGTGTACATAGATAGACCACGTATATTGTATACACTGTAAGTAAATACAGTTTACTTGGGCATAGGAATCTTTCTATTTCATGTGAAATAAAGTGTGATAGGCATGCTAATAGGAATACAGCTACAGCATGAAAATGGAAAAGGAGAAATTAAATTTACAAAGTGCTCCACTTTCTGTATGAATTACAGTAAAACTAGGACTTAAAGGATTTAAAGATGAATTCTAAAGTGAAAAGAAGGAGGGGGGCAATGATTGATTTAAATGAAGGAATGTCCAGGCTCTACTTCAAAATGTAGATACTCTGGCTATGACTGTCAAGCATCCCTTTGTATTACTGATATTAAATTGTGCACTTCAATATTAGATGCACAGTGAAACTGTATAATATTTTTAATAGTTTGCAAAGGAGTTCTGCAAAGGATAATATTTTGTTAAGAAGAAGAATTCTAGTGATGCCTTGGAGTGGCTACCTAGACCAGAGGCTAGACAAGATTAAGAGAATAAAGTAGGTGTTTACTGAAGGCCTTCAATAGGTACACCATGGGTAGGCAAAAGCCTCCGAGAGGGGCTACACCCAAGATGACCTACTGTCATAAGTTTTTCAGACAGAATAAAGTTTGGTCCATTTACATATCAGGGGTTAATCCTCCAATTACAATATAGATTCAGGTAATGAAGTCATATATCCCCAGTTTGCTCCCTGTCCTGATTCACTTTTGTTTAGACTTTTCAAGACCTAAGGCAGATAGTGTCCTTGAACTTCAGGCCTAGAAGGATTGTTTTGTTTGACCAAACTGTGAAGACAGTTTACTTTATATGGAATTTAGAGTTATACACTAATGCAGTACAGGATTTGAAAGATATAAAAGCTAAAATCCTAAGGCATCACTAGTCCATCACTTTTTCATGATTTACTGTAAAAAGACAGTATGTAATGATAGCCTATACTGAATCATTCATGTTTCTCATAAATTGAATCAGAGCAGGTCTTAGGAGAATTAATTTCTTGTTGCAGCTGTGCACTTCTACATCTACCCTCTTCTGCTGAATACAGATCAGGATAACAGACTGATCATATCAACTTTGATATGCCTCCTTGTGAGCCATTTATGCACTTATATTTGAATCCAATCCAGTCATACAGTCTGGTTACCTATGAAATAGCAACTGTGAAAACTAAAATCTTTGTACTTTTCCACCTTCTTAACACCATAGTTCATATTCATACTCAGACTGCAGGGTCTGTTTGCCAGAAGTAATTTGTATTAACATCATACATTTGTGAAACTTCTAGTTGGTTGCAACTTTGTAATGACATTCAGTTTATTTTTGCTATGATATCACAGCTTTCTTCCCCATGTGGTAGAATTAGGATTAGGTTTTGCGACAGTGCCACTCAGTGAGGTCAGATGTTTTGCTAATTTAATCCATCACATGTGATGTAACACTAAATTAGGGCCAAGTATACCAGGCAGTTTTTCTATGTATGGGCACTCCTCTGTGCAGAAGTGGTAGAGAATATCATACGAGAAAAAGAGAATTTACTGTCTTAATTCCTATATACAGAAATGCAAATATGAATAGTTTGTCCAGGTATCCAAAGAATAATTTGTAAAAGTTTTGAAGGTGGAGCTTAACAAGCAAATTCTCCCTGATACTATACTATGGGAGTATTTCTTGGAAACATTGTCTAAGGATGTTCCCCTCAGGTGTCATGAAACAGCTTGATGGATATTGCATGGCAGAAGTTCTAGTTTTACTGGCAATGCTTTTTGCTACAGGTAACCTACTTTACTGAAACACTCAATTAGGGCCTGAATCAACAGATATTTAAAGGAATGCTGTGGTTTGAAGCTGGAACAATCTTGCTGCATAAAATATTACTTTAAGGTCATCAAATATACTACCTTTTTTTATGATGGCAACACAGAGCTGGGAAAATCTGTGTGCAGTTACACTGACACTGAGGCCCTCAAGATTTGAGCCCCTCAAGACCTGAATCAAGCTTTGCAATTTTTTAAAAGTTAATCACTAGCTATAGCTAGGCAGTTATGACTAAGCAGTTCCTTTGTAAACATTGTATGCTTTGCTAATCTTTTAAATAAAAGGGAAGGCCATCCCAAGATGAATGGGCTATCTCGATAAAAGCCACTGGGAGTGAAGTCAGCAGAACTGAGCTGACTAAAGTAATTCAGAAATTGGGAGATTGCATCCAGCAAGACATTGACCACCCAAAATAGACCCCAGACTCAAAAGAAGGGAAAAACTGCTCATGTGGGCTAATCAGCATGAGAAGTCAGAGTTGTAACAAGTAGGGGTTTGAATACTAACTAATAAAAGAGTTCTGTAATCTGTAACCAGAGAATTCTGATGCCTTTGTTAAAATGTATAAGTAGTGTAAAGTTTTGGTGATCAGGGAGCCAGACTTTTGTGGGTTACCACCCAGCTCCCTACTTTGCTCATAGTAGAATAAAAATCAGAAATACCCCTCCCTGCAGTGTGAATTGACACATTGCACTGGGCAACAAGTCAGCATTTAGCACAACAATATCCCTGAAAGAGTATTATAACCAGATAACCTGCTTTGGAGTGCTAAACAATGTGATTTCTTTTGGGTTTTTGCAATTTATTCCACAGGAATATTTCTAAAATGCTTTGAGTGGATAATAATTTTTGATATCTTTAAATACTTTGGCCAGGCAGTGTGCAGAGCATTGTTCTAAAACTTAGTGATAATGATGAATCCAGTATATTTCTATAATTAGAAGCTGAGCCTTTACTGTGCAAGTTTTTGATGTAAGTGACTCATATAGTCTGTGAAACTACTGTAAACTGGCATCCAAGGAATTTTAAGAGATGTCATTGAAAAAGGCAAAAGTGACTGAATTCCTGCCTCATCATATATAAAAATAATTTTCCAAACAAGGTTTTTGAACATATTTGCACAGAGTATAACTAATGCAATGACTAATATCTATCCATCTGTGTCCATGGTGCTTTTTAGATGTCATGAAAAAGACTATGGACAAAATTTGACTACATTCACACACAATAAAATGGAAGGAGACATAAGTGAAAAAAAGTCTTAAAATTTGTTGCAAATACCCTCCTCATAATCTCCCATTAATTGTTTTACTAACTTGATATAAAAACAATTATTCAGATCTATGAACTGCATTTGAGGACTGGGAACACATGCTTTTTTGCCCTACTCTCTGTTTATTTACTGTGGAGAAATTCACCAAAATCTCATTTTAAATCTTTCTGGCTGCCAAATAAGATGATATGCAAATTATTCCATAAATTGTGCATTTTGTCAAAATGAAGTTGCAAAAACTACTTTGTTTCCAAACCTTTTGAGGCTTGTGAATATGCTAGGAACATTTGCAGTAGAAATGCTCAATTCTATATTGGGGGAGGGAGGAAAAATACCTAACTACAACTAGAAACTTCTAACTAAATAGAGAGCAGTTATGGTAGATTTTGCAACATTAATAGTGATAGGGAAATGTTTTGACCAGCCTTTCTGTAATCCAGTGGTAATTCCTATAGTATTTCTTCCATAGTGCTTCACCTTGAGCTAGAGTATATTTTACAGAAGACAGTTCTTTCCTCTGACTTTCTTTCCTCTAGGAAACACATAGGCAGCCCAGAATACCTTTGGGGTTAATAGTTTTTGTACTAGATGCCAGTGTGTTCTAGTGTACTATAATGTATTTCCTTCTTGAGGAAAGTACCCATGAGCTCCATAACCAATAATACATCAAATAGATACCATATATTTTGTTGAAGTCTAAGCTACTTCAAGTTCTTATGAGCTCTCAAAATGCCTGAAAAAGGGATTTAAGTTTAACCTAGTTGAAAATACTGTCAGAAGTGCCAAGTGGCTCTAGATGAAGTGCAATGCTTCAACAGATGAGAACCTAATGCAAAGTTGGGTACGTTTACTTTTTCATTGTATGCCTTTATACTGCCCGCTGCTTCTAGATAAAACCAGTCTATTTTCATCAAATTGCAAAATAAGGAGTATAACTAGACAAATTATCTCCAATGCTGGTAAATCCTTTGTGTGTTCCCCAATGTATTCAGTGTGACATTGAGTTTTCTGATATATTTGCTCCAAGTTTCTGTTTCTAATGTGTTTTTAAAAATAGACATGAAATATTTATTGTTTATGTTTACCTGTGTTTTAAGTAGTGGCCTTGGCTTTCCAAGATAGCCTCTGTGTGTGTGTGCATAGCTATCACAATATGCTTTGTTTTTGTCCAGCCTTCAGGCACACCATAAATTAGAGTGGTTCATAAAAACACATAACCCCCTATGTAAATCACATAACCCCCCCTTTTTTTCCCAACAAATATGGAAAAAACAACATAACAAATATGTAACAAATATGTCCAAAAACATTTATAATGATCTGAGACCATATGAAAATTCAGAGTCTAATGAACTTGAAGGCATGGGAAAGTATTAGACTGTACATTTCAGAACATTGTTATAAAGGCGTAATTGCCATAATGTAACAGGGATTTACAGGGATTAGATGTTATCTAATGTTTTGAAGTTTTAGTGCTGTGGGATTCTTGGGTTAAATTTTGTGACTGTGCTAGAAAAAGCCTTTGTAAATGCTCTTATAGTTTAAAAAGAGAAAGTAAACATTTTTCTTGCCCTCAGTTTTCCAGTCTGTATAATTCCATGATGACTATGAGGTGTCAAATCAAGGCTCTTAATTCTTAACTTGTAATTAGAATAAAATTGTTCCACTATGTGTTATAATACATACAATTTGAAATCTATATAAATCAGAGCTTCTTATATTAGGTCTACAAGTGATACACTGTCACACCAAAAGTTCCAATTTATGCTACAGCCTCAAATCACGAACACCAATGGCAAAAGTCCGCTATGGGGTTTTTTGATAATTTCACATCTGTGTAGGCTGACCTAAATCTCAGTCTGCTGTACTTTCAGTCACACAGTGCCCAGCACAGCTGCATGTCTTTGTTGCTGGGTTTCTCAGTATCAAGTTCCTGATGTTCTTGTTTGCTAAGCTCTTGAGTGCACTGGGAACATTAGGTGAAGGGGAATAATGTATGTGTTTCTCACAGAAAGATGTCATATCACCAATAATGTTTGGGGCTCTAGGTGTAGGTACTGGTCATTAGGTATGTTAGGCTGAAGGGAAGCCTCAGTGCAAGAGATTTGGCAGGTCTTTGTGTGCATTATTTCACTCACATTGAGAATAGTGGTGCCAGTGTGTGGCAAACACTCTGGCTGGGTGACAGGTGTCCACACAAACTCTTCTGTTCCTCTGATCCTCAACTGCACAGGGAAGAGAAAATAAAGCAAAAGACTCATGTGTGCACATAAGGACAGGAAGAGATCACTCACCAATTACCTTCACAGTCATAATGGACTTGTCTGGTAAATTAATTTAACTTACCACTCAAATGAGAATAGAATAATGAGAAAAAAACCCCAAATCTTAAAAAATCTTTTACCCATCCCTCCCTCTTTCCTGGGCTTAACTTTACCCCAGATTCAGTCTCTACTTCCCTCCAGTGGAACAGTGGGGTGGGCTATGGTCATTTCATCACACTTTGTTTCTGCTGCTCCTCCCTCCACAGTGGGAGGATTTCTCACACTCTTCCCCAGCGTGTGGTCCTTCCCACAGGAGACAGAACTCCGTGAACTTGTCCAGTATGAGTTCCTCCCACAGGATACAATTATTCACACTCTACTCCAGTGTGGAGTGAGTCCCTCCCACAGAGTGCAGTCCCTCAGGAATGCACTGCTCCAGCGTGGGCCCCACAAAGGGTTGCAAGTCCTGCCAGGAAACCTGCTCCAGTGGGGACTCCTCTCTTCACAGGACCACAGGTCCTGCCATGAGCCTGCTCCAGCACAGGATTCCCACAGGGTCCCATGCTGCTTCAGGCACCTCCACCTGCTCCAGCATGGAGTCCTCCATGGGCTGCGGGGGCACAGCTGCCTTGCCATGGGCTGCACCTTGGGCTACAGGGGAATCTGCTCCAGCACCTTGAACACCTCCTCCTATTTCTTCTTCACTGGTTTTGGTGCCTACATGGCTGTTCCTGTCATATATTTTCACTCCCCTTTTCTCTGGCTACAATTTGCTTCTGTGCAATAACTTCTTTTCCTTCTTAAATCTGTTGTTCTGTAGGCACTACCACTACTGTTTATGGACTGAGCCTTGGCCAGTGGCAAGTCTGTCTAGGAGCCAGTGGCGCTGGAGTCATTAGACACTGGGGAAACTTATGGTAGCTTCTCACAGGAACTACTCCTGTACCTCCCTGCTATCAAAACCCTCCCATGCAAACCCAACATATAATAACAACTGTTATCCTATGCGATTCTGACCTGCGCCCTTGGGAGTAAGTACTGGTTTTGCTATCGGCTGCAGAGTTACTCTTGGATTAGGCCATAAATAGAAAACAAATCAACCTAACATTTTCTTAGGGAAGTATTGTTTATATGTACATCTCCATGTATAAATGTATGTATGTATTTTGTGCCTTGAAATATGTCCTTGAGACAAAACATATGCTTCTCATTAACTTAAAGTATCCTTCTGCTATTGAGCAACTTGCAAAACTTGTTCATTTCTTTTTGTTGCTTTCTGTTTACGCATGCTGTAAGTGTAGAAGTTTGTAGACTTTTCTAAGCTGTTGCTCTCTATCCTTTGAGTTTGTAGTTCCAAATGTCCATGTAAATGTTTGGATTTCTGTCTGGACTTCTGAACACCAGTTGAAATTGTCATGAACTTGGCTCAGACCGTGACACCTAATTAAGAACTGCTAAGTTGAGGTCAATGGGGGAGCTGAAGTTGTTCTCACCCCCTACCAGGAGGAATGCTGCCCAGAAATCTGCAGCTTTTGCTGAGAGTGGAATGCAGTCACTGTTAGTAGTTCATTGTTTTGTTTCTCTTTTATGTTTTGCTTTCTGGTCATATTTCTTTGCTGGTGTGTGGCATGATTTTAATTTGATTTTGTTGTAGCCACTTAAATTAATATTTTAGCTACACTGGGAGGTTATAACCATAATATCATCAGGAACAAAAATTTAGGTTCAGTTGTTGTTGGGATCACTGAGCACATGCTAATTTTCCTAGCATTTCCTAGTCCCTAAAACTTTTCAATTATACTGGATTTTTTTGCAATGAGGACTGCCATTCTGCTGCTCCTTTGTCTCTGGATATATCCAAAGAGAACGGATATTATCCCAGACAGGTCTGTTCTTTAGCATGGCATACCAGATAATGTGCCATATAAATTATTAATTGCCCATATAACTGGGTCTAAATTCTTCCCCATTCCTCTGTATTGCACAATGGAAGAAGGCAGTCAGTATAAGGTGATCTGTGGAGACCTCACTTGGAAGTAAATTCATCTACTCTGTTGTCTAAAATTGGGAGATTTCTAGTATAGTTAATACCCAAAATCCATTGTGAGAAAGTAGCTACTTCAAATATATGATCTTTCCCATATGAGGAAAGGCAGTGAAAACACACAGTATAAATGTAACCTGGAGGCACCTTTTTCTGGGTGCTGACTACAGAGAGAGTCTAGATAAATAGCCTAGCTACGTCAGTTTTAGAATATGTAGTTGAATGAAACGATCTTGTTCTCTGTGCAGAAGGCTTTTTACTGTACTCATTCCCCACAGGTTGAGGCAATGAATCTTGCAGCTGCCACAGCTCCAAAGGGCTAATGGCAAAATACATTTAAAGAAACAGATTCTAGTGAGGACATTCCTTGCCTTCTAATAATGATGCTCCAAACACAATCCTGGCTCAGCAAGTTAATAAGTTGTAGGTGCCAGAAGATAGGAAAGTATCTCATAATTTACCCACTTAAACATGTGTGCTTAGTTAATATCTCCAGTGATTTACTCCCCCCAAAATAAGCAATGTTTTCAAATCAAATCACATCACCTAGCCCAAATAACATCACAGAAGAGGATACTATGGACAAAGTTCTGCCATCTTTGCTTATTTCTTAAGAGCATCTGAATATTTACCAGTGATGGATCCTCTGTAGCCATTTGTACTTTCTTGCATACCTAGTCTAAAATATCATCATACTGATTGTGCAGTGCTTTACATCTGCTTTGAATAAGGATAAGCGAAAACTACAAAAAGCAGCAGACATTTATATGTAGGAAAAAATATTAATTTTTTAAGGATGGCAAGGATGAAGAATGAATTTCAACACAGCATCGTGGGAATAAAAACTAGGAAGTGAAAGTATGTTAGGGAGGACTAAAGAGAAGTCACTGAGACAGAGTGAGCAGGTAATCCTTGAGACCTAGATCAGCAAGTGAGCTAAAGCTAAATAAAAAATATTTCCTGCAGTGGAGACAGATGTTTGCCCATCTCAGAATATTTTCACTGGATCATAACAAAACCTCAGGGAGCAGTGTGAATCCTGTCCACAAACAGAGCGAGCAAAGTATGAGGCTGAAGGAGGACTGAATGCTCAGAGGCAGCCACTAGGCTCACCTGAGGAAAATGAGTAAAATACTTTGGTTTCTGTAAACAGTTTTAGACTCCAGCTGTTGGGAGGGTTTTTGTTGATTTTTTTTTCCCTCTTAATCAGCTGCAGGCAGAACTTTGTTGATGGACATCACTGCTCCGTGAGGCTGATGAAGAGGCATCCCTGTGTGGTATAGATCAATTTTTTATCAGCCATGCAATAATAATTGAAGTGAGAAATATTTCCCTGAGATGAATGGCCTTGTAGGTGGGCTGGTGACCTGAGTCACAGGCAGTGGTCATTTGCCTTACCAGATCATTACTCTTAGTTATCTCCTGTGCTTCAGTTATCACTGTTATTAGAAGAGGAGTGTGGAACTAAACATTAACTGGGGCCATTCATTGTTAGTAGTTATAGGCTGAGCTTATTGACTGTGTAAAATACACCTACATTAGAGTAACTGATATCCATATGGAGACAGAATGTATTTTCACTGCCAGTTCAGTATCCTTCTGTGGATTTTATGATGTAGGCATGAGGCGGTGCACAACATTTGAACTGTCTCTCAGTGTATTATTGAAGCAATGTATTTTGGCATGTATCTCTCACTATTGTAGTACAATTTTTTAAGAATTCTAGCTCCTAAAACCTATGATTTTATACTAGTGCTTACACAGTATTTTTCATACTTGCTTTACACAAATATTTTTTACACAAACTTTTAATTTTATCTCTGCTTCAATTTTTATAGTAGGACAAGAGACACATGAAATCTAGTAAATTGAAGAATTGTCTTTAACCCATTATATTATCACATATATACTAATTCAGTGATTAATTTTGTTTCTAGTGCCAATAGTCATACAGTCGAAAACCTGTATTTAAATTTACATAAAATTTTATTTTGATATATTAGAAATAGCCCTGTGCCAAAATACCAGAAAAGAACTGGATATACACACAGGAAAACTGAACAAGATCTGTATTCAAAGTGCAAATATTACCTATTTTATTACTCAAACCGTGTTTGTGATCTGAAGCACATTTCCCTTTGGAATTTTTAAAACTAAAATTATTGTATAGGTCTCATCCTTTACAACAGTAACAACAAAATGTTTTGGAAATTAAACCTCAATGTTTTGGAAATTAAAAATGTCAATATTTTGAATCTGCTTTTCTCAGGTATAGTTTAAATTTGAGGTATGCCAGTTGCTTTGATATTGTCACAATTACCTGAAGTGCAAGGACTTATCTTGTTCACCCTTTGATGTGTTCTAGTGAATATTTTTAAAGGCGTTAGTACTTTCAGACTGAGGGTGCAAAAGAAACAACTATCCTACCAGAGCTGTCAAATGATGAACAGTGGCTCTGTAGAGATCACTTACTTCCATAAGATGTAAAATGTATTGTGGAAGCAAAGAGATGATTATGGCTATTATTTTTCCTAAGGGAAAACTGAGCATATTCATCTGCGTGTTTTATTGAGCATAGAATCATAGAATGATTTGGCTGGGAAGGGACCTTAAAGATCATCCTGCATCAACTGGCCTGCCATGGACGGGGACATTTTGAACTAGACCAAGATGCTCAGAGCTCCGTCCAGCCTGGCCTTGAACAATTCCAGGGATAAGGTAGCCACAGCTTCTCTGGACAACTTTTCCAGTGTCTCCCTACCCTCACAGTAAAAAATTCCTTCCTAATATCTAAACTAAACCCACCCTCTTCCAATTTGAAGCCATTCCCTCTTGTCCTATCACACCATGCCCTTGTAAAAAGTCCCTCTGCAGCTGTCTTGTAGCCTCCCTTCAGCACCTTAGTGAAAGGTGCCCTAAGGTATCCCCGGAGCGTTTGCTTCTCCAGGCTGAACAACCCTAATTCTCTCAGCCTGTCTTTGAGGGCAGAGGTACCCGAGCCCTTGGATCATTTTCATGTTCCTTGTCAGACTTGCTCAAACAAATCCACGTCCTTTCTCTATTGGGGGCTGCAAAGATAGACATAATACTTCAGGTCTCGTGACAGTGGAGTAGAGGGGCACAACATATATTTGTGTGTGTATATTTCTGTGTAGGTACATGTCAGGTGCACAAAAGAGAAGGAAAGCCATGATCAAACACAGAGAATTCGCAAAATATAAATCATTCACAACCTAACCTTACAGAAGCTGAAAGGTGGTGTTTTATGAGTTTTACTTAGCTTATCCACAGACCTGGCAGATCCAGAGAACTATTTTATTTAGAAAACAATTTGTTCCTCAGTCTTATTCATAACATCAGTAGGACAAATCTGTTTATTTGCTATGGCTAAAAATATTACTGGGGAAAAAAGTCTTTATAACATTAAGGCTTATCTGTTTTGGTTTCTTCTGTTCTATATTGCCTGGATCTTTCTTTGTGATAACATCACAGAAATACAATTATGATGATTTTCACCTGACTGATAGGTGACAGAAAGCTAATGTTCTTGTAGCAAAAATATGAGGAGAAAATAACTCAGATATAGATGCAACATCTGCAGAGGTGTTTCTGAATTGACACCATCTAGAGTTTTACATGGTAGCTCTACTATTTTTTGAGGATAAGTAATTACAAGGAACTAGACAGTAAATATACAGAGAAACTGTCTAGGATTTAAAAGTACAATGGACCGCTCTCAAAGACCAAAATGTCATCCAATGTCCTTTTATTAAGAAATATAAAAAGGACATAATTTCTGATAAACAATTTTTAGAAATAAAAGAGGTTGTATTCAGCAAAGCTTTGGAAACAACCGTTGGAACACCACATTTTAAAGGAAGTGAAAAGTGGAAGCTAGGAGTATGACAGAAACTAAAAAAAATATTCAATAGAATTAATCTGCCTTAATCTGGGATCCAGTTGTAGTTTGCAGGAACAGTTCTCATTGTTAAAATGTGTTCGTGTCTAAATTTACCTCACTCTGAATGTCAAAATATTATTTGAGGTCCAAACTGATTTCTGATGACTGTGTCCTGCTTTTCCCTTGGTTTTAAATTCCTTTGAAATTCAGTGGACTTTCAGGCTTGACTTGTCCCTTGTTGAGTCCTCTTAATACTTCTTTTGAGAACTGAGGAGCAGCACCACCTGGTTACTAAGAGACACTTACATATGTAGAGAGCTTATACTCCCCAAAATTTCTGGTGAGTATAAGCTCTCTACAAAGTGCCAGATGGTTGAACCCACACCTATATTCCACCGCATTTCCTCCTCAAGCCAGGGTAGAATTTAAATGCCTGCAACAAGTTTTCTGTTAATGTTGAGTAGGTTTTCCAGTCACACATTCTGGTTTGTGGAAGCCTACCCAGCACCGCTTGGAGATCTTCACTGCCTGTTGTACTGCGCTTTTCACAAGGGAAACTTGTGAAACTGCTGGTACTGCAGGACCATTGATAACTTTTCCAACACTCAATATAAAGACTAAGTGTAAGGAGGTTAGGTTAGATATGTGTTTTTCATTAAGGATAGTGAAACACCGGAACAGGTTGCCCAGAGAGATGGTAGGTACCCCAGCCCTGGAAACATTCAAGGTCAAGCTGTATGGGTCTTTAGGCAACATGATCTCATTGAAGATACGCCAGCTTATAGAAGGGAGTTAGACTAGATGACCTTTAAAAGTTCCTTTCTAGCTCAACTCTTCTATGATTCTTTGTTTTATGTGACTATGGTTTTACACATAATTTCTGTATCATCAAATAACAAAGGAATGAGTCTTGTTTAATTGAAGATCCTATTTTTTGTGTTAGCACAGTCTATCATAAACTGAGTGCAAGCTTTACCAACTTCACGACTAAGCACTTTTACCTCCATCTGTCCTTTATACATTGTAGATGCTGGTGCTTTAAAAATGCTGTGAAGGAACAGCAAACTGAGACTGAAGTTTCCATTCTTCAATTAATATTGTTGAAATGCCCACATCTACACTTGTATTAACCATAGAGGAAGATAATATCCCTAGTTCATTTAGTGTGTTGTCTAAACAAACAGGCAAAATGACACATCCTGGATGACCAAGCATTAAAGTATGATGAATTCAACTCCTAACATGGGTTCATTGCTGAGGTGCTTGTTGGCACTGTTAGCACACTTGAACTGCAGAGTCCTTCTGCTCTGTGAAAGCAGGTTTCTATTGTGTATTCTGGCCTAGCTCTGATAGCATTGGGGTTAAAATCTTAGCCGCTTAGAAACAAGATTTCAGAGGAAGGTGGAAAACCTATGCGGGGGGGGGGGTGGATGGAAACCAGCAAGCTAGTGAAACGTAGTCATGGGCTAGGTAGCTGACTTTGCTTTGTACAAGTTAACCAACTATGACCATGCGTAAATATAACTATTAAGTGTAATTAGGACCAATCAAGGGATAACGTAGGAATATAGAGAACAGTTCTTTCAAAATTCAAAGTCTTATGTTTCAGTAAGATCAATAAGAAGAATGGAAAATATTAAAATTAATCATTGATGTCTCATGTAACTAAAAGGTATAAATTGTAAATCCAAATGTATCTCCTCAGAACGGATTTGGGATGAAGGAACCCCCCGTTCTCTGGGCCCAATAAAAGCACTGCATATAGCCATGCTGCTGTGACTATATGTTTTTATTCCTACGCTAACAGCTCCATTCATGGAGCTCACTCATATCAATAAGACATGAAGAACTGGGGCAGAATATGCAATAAGGATTCACACTGCAGATATTATAGGGCTCCAGTCTGGTGCCTGAAGTGTGTTGCCATTAGGCTCGTGCTTCTTAAAACAATGCAGAAGAATCTGCAATTACTCAGGTAGTAGGCATATCCAGTAATACTTCATTGATGTTACATATTTAACTTCTGTGGATTTTTTTAAAAAATGCATATAACTATATATATTCCACATAAAAAATGGCAAGCCATCCAAAATTTCATTTAAACTGTAACAGAGATGAAACCACACATGTGGCATTTTCACTTAAGGCACCTGGCTGATAAACGAAGAATAAAGCAAGAAACCATCAAGTTCTTGCAATCTGCGGGACAGTCTGACATTTGTAGCTTCAATTTTTTTCTGTGTCCTAAAGAAAAAAGTGTAAGAATTTACTGAGTTAGCTCTACCATTTGCTGATTGAGTATAGTAAGTATACTGAGCCCTAAAAAATCTCTCTGCTGGAATATATTACTGGGAACTGTAAAGTGATCCATCTTCTCCTCTAAAAGATCTAGTGAAAAAGCAAGGAACAAAGTCTCAGAATCTGCTTCTACCATCATTTCTATAAGATACTTCCCAGTCACAACTGGGGTGTCTTGGATACTTTCACATCATACTGTACATTGCCTACCCATTTCTCTGACTCTTCCAAGACTGCTTAAGCTGGAAAGCTGGAATTCTGAATATGTAATTTGGAAAAAGCTGATTTTGCCTGAAATTACTGACTTCAGTACACACTGAACAAAGACTCTTTCTTTGTCTATTTTGTCTGTAAGAGGGAGGGCACCAATGAGACTTTTTTATTTCAAAAATTTATATATATATGTGTGTGTTCTAGTCCTATTTGGCAAAAACTACCATAATTGTTTTCTGTCTGAAAACTATGTTATGACATGAGCTATAACCAAGATGACGCTGTATTATTTGCATATTTCCCTTTTATGGTATAAAACTGTACATCTTATACTGATGAAGCTTCAAAAATTCAGTGCTTTCACAGATAAATGTGTTTTTCTTTAGGAAATTTTGTGTAAACTGAGAAGCATTCAGCTCCAGGAATTACGGCCTTCACTCAATTACTCTACAATGCTATAAATCACTAATTTTTAATAAGGATGCTGATGTGTGAGAGATTTAAATGTTATTGTATCTACAATGACAGAGAGCAAGATAGACTTATACAAGTTACCTGGGTGAATGGTGTCCTTAAGTCAACTGGTCATGGTATTCTGAGAAAGACAGCAACTATCTCTCTGCAAGAAATTAAAAATTACATTTTTATGATATGTCTGGTCTATATTGTTTGGCCAGAGGTCTAGTGCTCTGGCATGCCAGGTGAGACAAATTAACACTTGTGTAAGAAGGCTTTACATTTGTCTGCTGTAGCTTGTTGTAATACTGAAATTTCATTCTTGTGGGAGATTATTGCTTTGCATTCAAATTTCACATTCTCCTGCAAAAACACATGCTCCTGTTTTGTTTAAGACTTTTTGTTTTAAACTCTTTGTGTCTTCTTTTCTGTTAATATAAAGATGATTTTTTTCTCTGCTGTAAGAGTTATGTTTAGAAACTGTTTCAGGTTTAGATTCTCTGTGTTAGAGACATAAAAACATTGATGCAAGCACTGTTATAAGTAGAACATTTCTATGTTTCTCATTCATATAGCACAATAATATGATGATTTCTCTTACTCCCTTCAGCTGATAGAGTCTCTCAAAGCAACAGGAACAGTAGTCATAGCACTAGTGCGTGCAAATGGTAGGCAAAAGTCACTGTTGTGAAACTTGTTTAGCCTCGGCTCTTCCATGGGGAAAGAAAAGCCCCCAGGACACAGAAAATAAATGAAAGGGTTTACAGGATCAGTAAATGATCTTTGCGATCATGGCAGGTCTCTAGTGCTATAACTATTAGTAGTAATTGGAACCTATTTTTTCTGGATTTCTAGGATATTGTACTGAAAAATGACTAGGAAATCAAGAAAATATCTTAAAGTGTACATGGGAAGGGTATATTCCTGCTTAGAAATTGCAAAGGTTTAACTATTCCCGTTTGTTAATGTTAAGATTTATTAATATTTATGAATGTGTATTTGGTTTTTTGTATTTATTAATAATAACACATGATACAATTATTTATCTACTCATTATTTATTTTTAGTATATTTATCAATAACACTGTGTGTATTTGTATTTATTTTATATATTTATATATATATTAATATTTTTCTTGTTGATAATACATTTTCACTAATAAATTGCAAAAAAAATCTAAGGCATAGTCACTTTGGAGAAGGGCAGAGGATTGAGAAAGAAAGAAAGTAAGAGCATTAGGGGTTTTGTTTTACATGAAAGCATTTGGAAAATGAGTTTAAAAACTCTTTCCTTTGATATTTGGTGTGGGAAACTGGGAAGTGCCTCTTACTTTAAATATATTGTTTTGTTAATAGATTGGAAATACTGCTCAGAGGGAAGGCTGGCACTTTTCAGGTGACTTTGAATATATGGTGTCCTTGGACAGTGTTTGAATAGTGCAGTGATTGACAGCCTCTTGTAAAACCTCTCAAAGGAGAAGGACTTTAAGAGAAGTTTCTGCTTCTGATACAGCTAATCTCACATATCATCTGATGGCAACCTGTTCTGACCTAAAACTCTTCAAATGCAATTTAAACTTTCAGTGCCCTGAAACTTCAATTAACCTAGAAGACATATACAGCAGTAGGCTGTTGTAAAAGTTATGGAAATTTCAGATAACTCTTATGAGGCAAATATTTAATTTCCAGCCATTGCCTATTTCTTCGCTCATATAAGAGTTGTGCACACTAGTTACCCACCAGCCTATTTCAGAATACCCAAGAGCTTCTTTTGAGCTACTGAGCATTTTCCATTCCTGCTTTCAGCACTGGTAGGAATAAAGCTTTGTAATTTCATTAAAGGTTTTAAATATTCTTCTAATTGTAACACCTAAAATGAGCTGACAGCTGATCTTAGAACAGCAGTGACAGAGGCTATACCAGTAGTGAATACCTGTCTTTGTGCTACTTGTAGGGAAGCTGTGCAATGTATTGGTGGAAAAGAACAAAATCCATAATGAAAAGGCCTGATGTGTTTGGAAGAATGTATCAGACAAGTGCCCTAATCCTGGTTTTTATCCCTTCACACTGTTGAGGCAGGCACTGCTCACTTTTCCTCTACTGTGTTGAGCAATACTATGTTCTTCATCCATAATCAGTCTGCACCTGAGAGAAATTTTTGTTGCATAGGCAAATTGGTTAAAGTTTCAGTCTTTCTTATTCCTTTGACATCAGATAGAATCCCCAACACAACACAGCCTATAAGCAATACCTGGGAACCCACTGCCATATTTTAGGACAGTAGAAGTATTTTATTTTCTTTTGAAAGTGGATGGTAAAAAAGCAAGACTTATCTAAACTTAGTCCAGAATAAATCTTGAACCGTTTAGTATAAAGTGCATTTGAAGGAAGAATGAAAATTAAATTAGGGAAGTTGTGCTTCTTCACTAATTTCCTATTTTTCTGTGTTTTTGTGGTCAATGGCACACATTTAAAAAAAGGTTTGAAATTCTCTACCCCATGGTATAGAAAGTTTAACACCTCTTCACACATATCTAAATGACTCTGCAAAGTGCAGGTAGTTAAAATAAAATAGTTTTTAACTTGCAGTGGTTTTTTTGGTACAAATGCTTCACTGTTTCATTCAGTGAACAGCATTTTGTCGCTGACACTAGTGGAATTTTCATCCCTAGTAAAACACTGTTTTCATCCCTAGTTGAAATAATTCCCTGTGCCTGCTGGAGATGGTTTTCCAGCTAATCCCGGCTGCCCTGGCTGGGAATTGTTTCGAGTCTGGTTGGGCAGTGGCCAGCAGACTGGCCACTACCTCCCTAGTAGTTCAGGAGCTACATGAGTGCTGTTAGTGAGGCTCAATGAAGGTAAGAAGAAGGAGGCCTCGTGGCAAGATAGAGTTTATTGTCACATGCACCCCATGGTGCAGGCAGCCACGCGTCCCAGGAGAGAGAGAGCGAAGGAAGCGGGCTCACTGCTTATCAGGGACCAGGGGAAGGGGGTGGACACAAAAGGGAAAACCAATCAGGGGAGTGGGGATGGAACACAGACAACCACTGGAAGACGAGGGGTGGGGCATTCCCAGCCTGCTCCAATCAGGGACCGAAGCCTCTAGAAGGAGGGGGAGAGGCTTCCCGGAGCGGGGCAGGCACTGGGAGGAGAGCAATAGATGATTGACAACATATTGCAAGAGAGAAATTTCCCAGGCGGGAGATTGTACCAGATGGGGAGAAGTACAGGGGGAACTTGGGAAAAACCATTACAGAACTTACATAATAAAAACAGGTAAAAACAAAACATGAAAATACAAAGCACACTGCAACACCTAGTAAAGCACTGTTTTCATCCCTGTTTTGTAAATTGGCCATGAGATGAGACTGAAGTGTTAAACTGACCAGGTATGTTAACCTGACCTGGTTATAAGCATCACATCATGATCATCTCATCATGAGAAAGCATGCATAGAACAGGTGCAAAACATTTGACAAAGATCCAAGTAGATATCTAGATCTTAGAGGGAAAAGGGTTTTGCTTATGCTATAAAGTATGTCTGTTTCACTGATAGGACTCCTTATTCTAGTCTCCTGTCCTGGCCACAGCTTTCAGTCTCAGGAACAAATCCTTCATACTGATTGGCTGCTTCTGCTGTTATTCGGTTTTCGTTTTAATTGATATTTTTTAAGCTTAAGCCACACTTTTTTTTCTTTTTTTTTTTTAAGCTTAAAGCAACTCTTTGTGTGGTAGATTTCACTAAGATTAAAAATAGACAAGATATATTCTCACTTAATAGTAAAAAAATAATGATAAAAAACCATGTTTCAATTAATGCTATGGAAGTTAGTTTGTTTCTGTTTGGCAAGTCATTAATAAAATGGCATAAGCAGCATAAAAGTGTATCTTTCCAGAGTTTTGGTCAGAAGAGCTCCCAGGAATCCAGGGGCTTATTGATCTACTCCCAACAGCGTAAAACCCATTAAGTTTAGCAATGGTGGCAAGCCCAGCACCTTTCCCATGCAAGGTCCCTGCAGCTGACATGGAGTGGGCACATTCAGCTGCCATGGGAAATTTCTGAACCAGTGGTCCCCAAATACTGATCCTCTTTCCACTGCTGCAAAGACAGTCCCTCTAAATTACACCATCATTGGAAGAAGAGAAGTCTTCCTGGTTATTCATTTTGGGGTTCACATTCAGTTTTGGCTTTTAGCAGTATGTAGCCAGAATAACTCCAATTATGTCAATAATCAATTGTATAGCTAGAACCACACAATTTTGAAATTTGGCTCTGTCATTTTCATTTGAGGAGGTTAATAAGACCAAGAAATTATTGATGAACTTGGCTAATCTTCAAGTGACTTACTGAGGCTACCACTCTTTTGATTCCTCAAAAATACAATAAATGAAGATATGAATTCTAAAACAAAGCACAAGAAAGCATTTGCCTGCGAATTTCAATGAAAACTCAGCTGTAAGAAAAAAAAGGCTATAACGAATATTGGATTTGTTATTATTATTACACTATAATTTGTAATCTCTGCTGAATTGCTCTGAAGTCAGAGGCCATTCATGGAAGTTGACATTATTTATATTTATTTATATTTATATTTATATTTATATTTATATTTATATTTATATTTATGATTTGTGTTTGCTGCCAAATCAAAATGACACTTGGAGGTAATAAAAACAATTAACATGTGGATATGCTTGTGGGAAGTTCACATTTGTATAAAACGAAGCCAAAAAAACTGTGAGTGTAGTCCTAGGCCTCTTATGACCTGAATTCTATCCTTTTGTCATAAATATGTTATTACTTTGCAGTTTTTGATTAAATATCTTAAAGGTTGAAACTGGATGATCTTTAAGGACTCTTAAAACAAAAAAATAGTTTCTGATTTTCACTGGAAAACAATGACAGGACAGCAGAACACAGTGGAACTTAAATTAAAAGAATACTGAAGTTTCCTATGCATAGCTCAAGTAACTGCTTGCATTAAACAAAGTATCAGCATTCAAAACTTCCATGAAATTCAATCTTACCTTTCAAAGCACTGTCTTGTTTGAGCAAGTTGCAGGAAAGTACTTTTAGTAGTTACCAGAATTGGGCTTTATTTTAGAAACCATAATTTTAATTCCTTGGGCAGATGAAGAATATTTACAAGACTATCTTGACTTACATCAGTTGCCAATTATGTGTCGATATTTAACATTTCAAATGATGATATGATAACTCAGCAGAAGGGTATCTAGGGTTGGTAAAAGATCATTGTGTTGGTGAGTACTGGTGATTTTATTTCCTTAAACTTCTTTCTTTCTCATCCTGGAAATATGAGTCACTACTGAGGTGGTAGTGTCTCCAGAGTATATTTTAAAGCATCTTTACTTGGAAACATTCCAACTTACTATCTGCAACACAACAGTCATATATCTACTAAAACTTCAAGCACATGTCCATTAATTGTAAGGCTATTTTTTCTTCCTGAGATTTCTTACATCATAACTCCTGAACTCTGGAACAATTGCCATAAAGAAAGCAGAAAGTTTGATTTATGTATTTCACCAACTTAATAATGGAAATTTAAACATCAGTTAAGTAGCATGAGAATAAACAATTCCTCTAACTGAGGAAGGAATCATTACTGATTTATGACTCCTGTGACTTTTATTAATATATGTTTAATTCAGGCTGAGAAATAGGAGAACCCTTCTTCATTCTTTGAAAGAGACATGGAAATTAATAGGAATTTATCAACTGATAAATCTGGATGAATTTGTGCTATCATGTTCAATGGTGACTATACAACAGAGAGGAGCAGTAAAAGTTTTACCACCAAGTTTTTTGTCACTGCAATAGTTATGGATAAATTTACGCTCATTCACAAATGCCCTTATTGGCAACAAGTCCAATAAACGATGGCTTTAAAATCTGATTCTATTATATAGAGCTTTCACTGAAGTTTATACTGGAAGACACAGAATTATCTTGATGGCCTTACAGGCTAACCTGCTGACATCATCCAAGCAGTGAGGCTAGCAGAAAAAAGTACATCTTTCTTTTGGTTTAAAAGAGATGCGTTGTTATTACCTACAGCCTAAAATAGGAATGATCCTTCTGTGAGTTTTTTGAGTCTCCTTTCAGAAAAATGCTGAACATTACCTTTTGTAAGATAAATGGTCCTGAGGCTTGTTGTACTGAGTCTTTTTTTTTTTTTTTTAATATTCTGCTACGGTATTGGTACCAAAAGTCTACATTTAGGCCTTGAGACCCTTGTGGGAGAACGAGTTAGATCAAATCTGCTTCTGTCTCTATTGTAGGTACTGCTTTTTTCAAAGTAGTTGTTAGTTTAGGACTGACAAAAAGTGTTGTCTTGATTCTGCTAGTAATTCACCATCCATCAGCACTAGCAAAGACCAGAGGTATGGAACAAGAGGTCAGTGGAGCCAGCCATCCTAGCTCATACTGTTGAGTCAGTCCCCTGGTATCTCATTTCAGGGTGACATGTGAGTTAATAAATCTATCTGTTCTACATCCGCAGAGCTAGAAAAACAATTGTAATAACATATATCTCATTCAGGAGTACTGCAAGGTCTCCTGACAGAACAGTGCATCATTCTACTTGTCAAGTATATGTCCTGGCTGTGCCATGAACTGCCTTGTCTCCACTGATTTCCATCTGTGTGTAGGGAGAGCCTGATCTATGTTGCATGAGAAACCTCAGAGGAGAGACATTACTGAAAAAGGAATAATTATCCATAGTATTTTTTTGCTGTAGCAACATATGGTTTAGAATCAAGGTGAAGTTCAAGCTGATTAACTTGATAACTCTGTTGTTTCTAAATGATGCCATGTAAATGCTGTAAAGTTCTCACTGTTTGCTACAGAACAACCAACAGGCTTTCTTTTTGAGCCACTATTTCAAGTAGGTGGAAAAATAAAATCAAGCAGCCTTGGGATTGCAAAAGCCTTTCTTTCTTTTGTAAACAAATCACAAAGAGCCTCCTACTACAAAGGGAAAGACATAAATGAGAATTTTTAGATGCAGGAAAGCTCTCTTGCTGTTCCTGAATATGTATCTTACAGCTCAGAGGTGGGTTCTGCCCCCATTCATGCTACCTCTCTAAGCAAATCCATTTTTGTCCATCCAGTTTGAGCTGGAGGTGGATAACAATTTAATTGGACTCTCCTTAAAAACCCAAGAAACTGAACTGTGGACTTAGTGGAAGGAATATGAGCATGAAAACCGCTTTCCTGCCCTTGCCTCTCTGCTTCTGTTACTGGGAATGCTGGGCATTCCAGATGAGCCACCAATGTTTCTCAAACCTCCCATTCATCCACAACCAGCTCTATTGAGAAACTGACAGTCATCCTTGGCAGAAAAATAATAAAGCTAATCTTCAGCACAATATCTGAGATTTGCTGAACAACAGGTGCTTCTGGATGGCCAGTGGTACAGCTGCTGCAGGTGCCCAGCCCGCTCTCCAAATGTGCTGCAAAGTTCAAAGCTCAGGTACAAAAAGTAAGATGGAGGAAGAACTAGCTTTTGAGACAAGCAAGTTCATTTACGTAGGGCTTCGAAAAATTCTGTTAAGAAGCAGCACAATTGGAAAAAGCCTGTAAAATAAAAGAACTGCAGCCCAGTTTTCAGACCATGCATCAAATGTTTTATGTTCTCTTCATAAAAAGACAAGAATACATACTGACTAAGGAAGGTTCTGAGAGGTATCTTGGCCATGAAATTAAAGGCTTATCTCATGTGGGGGTAGGAAGTTCCACCTGGGACTATTCGATTTTCCTTCTCCTGGGAACAAATAAAGAAGTTTGCAGATGTTTTTGGATTATGTGGCAGAAATCCTCCCACGGTAATATTTCCTGTGTTTTGTTCTAGTTGCTGTACTAGAGGCATCATGTTGTCCAAAGATTCAGCATTACTCATCCAGCTATTTTAAAGATGCATAGTCTGGAGAACAACCCAAGATTTCAAAATATATATAGATATATTCCACTAGATGCTGGCTGGGTTTTGTTGTGATTTAAGATTTCTAAGAGTACAAGTAATAAGGACTTCAGATTATTCTTTAATCATCTGACTCAAAGAGTAAGCTGTAAAACAAAAACCAGCTATGTCAACCAAATCACAAGAGCATTCACCGTTAGAGTTTGGATGTTGATGCTTTGTAAGGAAATCTTCCTGTATGCAGAGAAAAAAAAAAAAAAAAAATAGAACACTAATATTAGAGAAACATTTAAACTCTGTTAGTTAAAAAAGGTCCAGTGAGCACCTCACCTAACCAAACGAGAAACTCAGTTCACAGTTTTAAAAGCCAGGATTCTGCACAAGAACAAACAGCTAAAGGGAGAATCAAGTGGGAAATAAATGTTCTGAGTCTTGGTGGAATAAGAGAAGAAAAGGTAGATGATTCATCTGTGTCATTAGCCAAAAGGGATAGAGAAATCAAATAACATTAGCAGAAGTGTATTAAAAGAGCTCTACATTTGAAGCAAAGCACAAGACAGACTAAGCTTTGCAAACCTTTAAGTCTAAGTGTGAGATTCAACATAAAAATTAGGTGAATACTGATGAGTGCAGAGTTGACCTAAATAATCTTCATTCTACTCTTGTGTTACCTATCTATATTGATAATCTACATTGATAATATATAAGGCAACTCTGGGAAAGAACTGGCCTGAATTAAAATTTTTTGTCTAACCACTAGTACTGGTCACCACTGACCCCTGATTGGAGCACTCAGGCATTATAAAAATACATGTAATAATTACAACAGTATTTTACAGAGCACTAGTAACTAATTATATTATAACTTTGCACATCAGGATGCAGCAAATACTCTGATTCTACAAATGCAGACAGGTGTTTTACAATGCCAGAGGAGTACAAATATTTTGCCAGTTGAAGCCTCTGTAACATTACAGTATTTCTTCAAAGGCACAGCAACTGGAGTGAGAGTGACCGAAGTACTTGTGTACTGTTCTCTGTACTGTTAGTGGCACAGCCACTGTGTACATTGAAGCTCCCTGACTTTGCTGTTCTTTTGCTACTGATAGGAGAACTCCCCCAGACAATTCACAACTTGTCACTGCATGTCAATGGTGCAATTTAACTGCCTGTAAGCAACTATGGAAGAAAAATATATGTTGTTTCCAGAAATTGCAGATGTAAAACTGTTTCATAAATTAAGAGCTCTGTCATGATGGTTTTAAGACAACTTTTAAGTTAAAGGTTCATTCATATCTGAAATCAGAGATACTACATTTTAAAAACACAAAATTAATATGACTGAAATAGAATATATGTACCATAGAAATGCTATTTTTCCTATGATCACATTTTTTTACATTTCAATGAGTAGATAGAGAGCTTTGTGCCTACTGTACCGCAGAAATATTTGCTACCATAGTATGTAAGAAATCATCAAAAATTAAGGTTTATTTCTCTCCTCAGAGAAGATGTAGTAAATCCACTAAGAGGTCTGTTTTACCAGAAATAAAAGATTTAAATATAGGGTTTGCCAAATTCTTTTTAAATTCTATCACTCTTCTGTTGGTACACAGACTATTTAATATTTTGAAGTTCACGTAGGAACAGGTGAGACATATGCTGTTAAGTGGTGTGGCAATTCATGATTTTATATGACCATGAATCATACATCAAAATCTATAACGTCCATTAATATTATTCTTTCTTGAGAAATTTTAATTAAATTATTTTGCCAGTTTTATTTTGTTGCTGTTAGTTTTAGCAAATTTGATGCTAATTTGAAAAAAACAACAGTTCTAAAGGGTACCCTGGTGCATTAAATACCCTTCAAATTCTGCCAAGTCTAAAGAAGGGATGAGAAATCCCTGATGTCAGCAAATGTCATTTAAAATACTATTCAGCTTTACAGTAGACTTGACTAAATAGGTCTTGGGAAAAAAACTCAAAACACTTGTTCTGCTGAAATATTTAGACTCAGATTCTGGTTTGTTTTCTTTTTTGTTCTTTTTAAGAAAAGATTTTTTTTAGAAAACTACCATTTCAAATTACTTCACTGCTTTTTAATTTGTGTGAAATACAGACTTAATGAGTAAGGGGAATTTCCTGTAAGAGATATAAGCTTGAGCTATAAAATTAATTCAAGCAAAGTACAAAGAAATGAAATGTATGTATCTGAATAACTCACACCGTGGGACCCATTAATACTTCTCTACAGAACTGTTTTAGATAGATGGCTAGGAATTTCTATTGACCTATGGACTATTTTGTATTATCTTCAGGAGAGCTATGGCTGGTGTTGTGTCCTCCAGGGCTTTCAAATGAATCAGAAGAGTACTCAAAAAATAGGGCAATAAAAGTCATAAATTATTTCAAAAGGATCAAGGGAATTAATTCAAAGAATAGACAGCACTTTTTAAAGAACCTGGGAAGAATTTTAGTTTATATTTTTCCCTGTCACATCAAGTGTGAAGTTGAGCAGTATAATATTAAGCATCTCAAAATTATCAAGAAACCTTATTATGGGCTAATAGTTGAGTTTGGTGCAGTCGTTACAGCAATAGGTTGCTGTAATTTTCAAACATTGATGTTCTTCATTAAAATTGTTTGGTTGGGATAGTGCCTGTCTTTGTATCCAGGTTTTCTGATTCACAGGGGATCACAAGAGGCCCAGAGCATCCACTAACTTGCATCATCATTTTTGGGTGTTGTATATCTCTCCGATTAATTTTTCATATAATTTCCAGTCATGGCATAGTTACTAGCTGAGGTGATGAGGCATGAGAACAGGTTGCCAGGAGAAGCTGTGGATGCCCCATCTCTGGAAGTGTTCTAGGACTCAGAGCAACCTGTCTAATGGGAGGTGTTCCCTGCCCATGACAAGGCGGTTGGAACATGGTGATTTTTAAGGTTTCTTCAAACCACAACCATTCTATGATTCTGTGATATGCAGTGATTCTATGATATACAATAATCAAAGACTGATTGACTTTCAATTTGCTTAATATGGGTTACAGAAAGAATCTCAAACAACGTTCTCCACAGAAGGTCAACTTTGGCAGAATGATTTCCTTGATGTAACATTTTACAATGCAACAGTACATTGTTTTCCATAATTGTAGACATAGGGATTATGTTTGTAGATATTATGTATGTAAATATCTCTATGTGAAGTTAAGACTTGGATTAAATATTTGATGGAATAAAGCCTTTGGTGTAGTGCATTTTTCAAATGACAAAATTTGCAGACAGCAAGTAACTGGTTGGGGCCCTTCTAGCACGCCTTCATTATCCTGCAACTGACACTGATTATTTTTGAACCAGCCAATGGAGTTCTTCATGATTTAAGATTATATTAATTTTTTAACTGACTAATACATGGAGCATCTGAAACATCCAATTTTGTAGACATATTATGGCAGCAAATGTCAATTCAGAAATCTGTACCTAATTTTCTGGTTACAAAATATATCTATAGTAGATTTATGTTCATCCTTAATTGCTTCTATATTATAGAAATCATCAAATTTTTAAAATATGTTACATTTAATTACCTAATTTCAGAAAGAACTGCAATTATAGGATGGAAATATACAAGCTCATTTGTTTGAATTTACCTTGTCACAGAGAACCTAAAACTCTAAGGAGTATGCAAAGTGCAAGTGAGCCAACAATTCCATTATAGATTTAGTCTTTAGGAAACCAGCAGGACCAGCATTAGCACCTCAGATGTCACCACTAACTTGCCAAAACCAAATATAATCTTTAAAGCCTTTACAAAACAGTGTGCTTACTGCAGACTTGGCCCTCCTATGACTAACTTTCTGAGACAGACTTGTGTGTGCTACAGATGGGTTTAATCTGACATTTATGTCATGAGTACACACACACACACATGCACAATAATGGCAGTAATCAAAAACAAGGCTGTAAATTTGGTTCAGTCACATGTTTTCCATGTATGAACTCTTACCCTTTTTTCTGCCATACCATGTATAGGTGGGAGATACCAAAATCACTAGATTTAATTAAGGACTCTATAAACCAGATGAGTTGTTTTTCTTGCTTGCAACTTCCTTCCTTAATTCACAAAAATGTACAAACCTACACCCAGAGGAAACTATCAGTGTGCCAGCCTGGCCAGTGTCCTGCAGGCTGCTTGCCAAGTGCTTATTACTGCAAGATGTTTCCTACTCTGTGAAGGGGAGGAGAAGACTGCACCAGAAGTACCTGGAAACACTTTTTTTCCTTCTAAATAGGGGTACAAAGGACCACCTTATTGGTCACAGTCAATGGGAGGAATGTCCTGCTTATCAAACCTGATTCCCTTTTATGACAAGGTAACCCACCTAGTTGACCAAGGGAAGCCAGTGGATGTAACCTTTATGGATTTCATCAAAGCTTTCGATGCCATCTCTCTCACAGTATCCTTCTGGATGAAATATCCAGTGCTCAGCTGGATAAAAACACCATGCAAGGGGTGAGCAACTGGCTCAGGGGTCAGACACAAAGGGTTACAGTGAATGGGGTGACATCAGACTGGTGACCTGTCACTGGGGTTTCCCAGGGTTCCATTGTGTGAGATTCTCTCACAGGAATGATCTTCACAGGATGTGAAGAGCACACACTCTGTGCTCTTTGTCTTCATAAATGGTTTGGACTCAGGACTGGAAGGGTTACTAAGCAAGCTCACAGGTGACAAAAACTGCGAGGAGCTGTTGACTCCCTGCAGCGTAGGGAGGCCCTGAAGAGAGACCTTGACAAATGAGAGGACTGGGCAGGCACCAACCATATGAAATTCAACAAGGGAAAATGCTGTATTCTGCACCTGGGATGGGGCAACCCTGGATGTACAGACAGACAGGGAAAGGAGAGACTGGAGAGCAGTGCCATGGAAAGAGATCTGAGAGTCCTAGTCACTGGCAAGTTGAACATGAGCCCACAGTGCCCTGGCAGCCAGGAGGGCCAAGTGTGTCTTGGGGTGCATCAGGCACAGCATCACAGCCAGGCAAGGAAGGGGATTGTCCTGCTCTGCTCTGCACTGGGGCAGCCTCACCTCAAGTGCTGGGGCCAGTTCTGTGTGCCACAACACAAAAAAGACATTGAGCTGTTAGAGAGTGTCCAAAGCAGGGCCATGAGGATGGTGAAGGGTCTGGAGGAGAAGCCGTGTAAGGAGTGGCTGAGGTCATTTGGTTGGTTCAGCCTGGAGAAGACAAAGGGAGACCTCACTACAGATGCAACTTCCCCATGAAGGCAAGCAGAAGGAGCAGATGCACATCTGTTCTCTGTAGTGACAGTGACAGGACCTGAGGGAAGAGTCTGAAGTTGTTTCATGGGAGGTTTAGGCTGGATATTAGAAAAGGTTCTTCAGCCAGAGGGTGGCCTGGCACTGGAACAGGCTCCTTAGGGAAGCTGTCTCAGCACCAGCCTCACAGAGTTCAAGAGCTGGTTGGACAATGCTCTCAGGCAAATGGTGTGACTCTGGGGAAGAGGCTGTGCAGGGCCAGGAGAGGGGCTTGAGAATATATGTGGATCCCTTCCAACTCAGTGTGTTCTGTGATTCTGTAATTCAGTCTGGACTTATCAAGGTTATACAGGAGAATAAACTTCCTGCTAAAGCCACAGGTAAGGCCTCTTTGTAGGCAATGGATGCATTGCGCATCCTGTATCTGAAAGCTACAGGGGGACACCTTCATACCCAGCTGTGATGGATAGGAAAAGCTATCTTTGGCATGTTGGAAGCCCTAAGCACTGAAAACCCATGATAGCCTCGGGGGCAAGGTGGGGATAGATGTTGTCTGCTCCTTGGAGGACTCCTCAACATAACTCCCATCCTGATGGTTCTCCTGTCACATCATGGGGTGGCAGTATTTAGTTTCCACTCTCTGGCTCTAGATATATTTGATATCACATTCTCTTTTTCCAAATTACTTTGCTTTGCAGCAGACATCTCCAAAGCACAGTTATGAACAGTTCATTCTGTGTACTGCAGATGTCATCATTAGCAGTTGAACCTCAGCTGTCTCATCTGTGAGGCCATTTCAAAGTGAGGGATGGGGATCGCATGGTGAGCTTATTATTGGATTTCATTGCATTAATATTTGTCACTGCAGCTATATGTATGATCTGAGACGTGCCAGGTGAGGTTTGACTCAGAATCCGGGGTCATTGACTTACTCATCAGTCTATTTAGTCTTTCCAACAATATTCCTTATTCAATAGGATCTGGACCAGGAGATTGCAGGCCCAGGGTCTGTAAGCCAGGGGAGCTCTCATTTGAACAGGATGTGGACTTTGCATGACAGAAGGCTCTTGGCAGCCTTTGAAGGTTCAAGATATTCAAAATATTTAATACGTTTAAGATTAAATCTGTGTCTTAGGTTATGTAACCAAAAAAATGTGTATTCTATTTCATCTGTTGAAAGCTGTTGAGGAAATGTTTTTTCTGTATCTCTTGTAACTCCAGGGGGGAGAGGAGCAGATGCCTTCTAATAATGGGCCAGCTGTTAAAACCAGGTGGGCAGTGTTTCTTATCTCTTTCACCACCCGTCCATCCTCTAGGGGCATATCTTCTGCTAATGGGCCATTAAGGCTCACCAATGACATGACACATTACATCATCCCATTGGGAGATGCTCCACCCACTGTGGGGGGAGCCAACCATTCCTACCTAGATAAAAACTGAGACTCAGGAGCAACAGTAATGAGGTTTTCCATTGGACTCCAGGAGGAAGACTGAACCCATCTCGCCACCACTAGACTTTCTACAAGATCATCTTCTACAGGATCATCTCTACTCCACAGAACCACATCTTTTACTCCAGGAGGATTTATTTGGACTGCTTCCAACACCCTTACCAACAGGGTGTCAGGCCGTATCCCTGACCCTGTCAGGGTTTTTACCAGGACTTTTGTTTTCTTACTTGTTTATTTTTTTGTACTACTACACTTCTATCTACATTTTTTTTAATATTCTTAGTAAAGAACTGTTACTCCTATTCCCATATCTTTGCCTGAAAGCCCTTAATTACAAAATTATAATAATTTGGTTGGCAGGGGGTTTACATTCTCTGCTCCAAGAGAAGCTCTAGCTTTCCCTGGCAGACAATTGTCTTTCAAAACCAAGAAAATCTGCTTAATAACTGGAATGGCAGAGTGTGGGTTTGAAATGCAAATATCCAAAAAATTGCCTGTAATCGGGTGTCAATAGTAAGAGTATAGTTGAGTTATGTTCATTGAAAACAAAGGAAAATGTGCTGATCTCAGTGAATTCAATCACAATGGACTTACTGTGTTTTGACTTTATTCTGAGAAAAATAAGTGTAAAGTGTTAGGTAAGTCACTTTCAACAGAAAAAGACAACATTAACTTTTTTGCACAAGACCATGGTGATAAACCTCACTGGGAATCCCAGAGACACTTATTGACTCAAACTGAAATAAATGTGTCAGGTATATGTGGGTGAACTGCGGAACAACTCAAAAAGCATGAAGTTTGCATTCTTTTACATTAAGGCAGACAGGAAGTTTGGCTTCTGTACAGTCTGATTTCTATATATGTCCTGATAGAGATGAAGTAGAAACCAGATCACATCAAAGCTCTTGGGTTTTCCAAAAGAAGCAGAAAAATGACGTACCTACCCTAGAGGTGATCTTTAAGCCTTTCAAATTAGAAAAAGATATTATGGTGGTAGTAGTCCTTTATGACTTTTAGGAAGGTTCCACTCCATTCTACTGCTCCTAGGAACACATTTCAGTCAACCTTATTGAAGGTACCTCAAGCTTTCTATCTGATGTGTTGATGAACTAGCTAAGCAGGAATACTTTTTCAGCTGATACTCAAAAATTAGGTTTTAAATTATGTCCCATTTAAATATATAAAGAAGTTATCAAACTAAAGAAGTATTTTGTAATCAAGCTTTGAATGTTGACACTTTACAAGCACAGACCAATCACTTTGTAGAGTCATTTTCCTATTTCAACACCATTTCTCTTGAATTTCACTAATCCATAAGACTGCATATACCAAATTGTGTAGTCCTCACACAGATGAAGAGTGCTTCACTGTCATTCACGAGCTTCTGAAACTGAGGTTTGTTCTGAGATGTTGCTACACAGTCATGGCTCATTGAACAAATATATATAAGGAATATATAAGGCAACAGTCATGGTGAATTTGTACAGTTTGGAGTTTTTTGCATTTATTACTGAAACTAGTGTGAAAACCATAATACTGGCTGTGTATTACAGAAGGTGTAAAAACCCATTTGTCTTTCATTCATCCTTTCAGAAATAGTAATTACTTAGGAGAATGTCCTAAATGAACAAGAACAAGAAGAGGAAAAAGAGTATATATGGTGTAGGTTAGGCAGATAGGTGGGAAAAGACTAACATAGGCAGATAATATCTTGAAATTTTTAGGGTTGGGGGACCTAAAAGTTCTATTTCCAACTCTCATGCCATGGGCTGGGACACGTTTTGTTAGATCAGGTTACTCAGAGCCCCATCCAGCCTGCCTTGGACACATCCAGGCAGCTTCTCTGAGCAACCTGTGCCAGGGCCTCACCAACCTCACAGTGAAGAATTTCTTCCTAATATCTTCATTCCAGACTGAATACATACAATTTTATTACACACTGGAATACTCCTAATGCAGCTATACATTCTAGACCAAAAGCTTTCTAATAAACAAAGCTTCTAGTATAATTGAATTTAAATAAAGCACTATCTACTCAGTAGATTAGAAAAAAAATCTAGATCTCAGCCTATTTTCCTGTTCTGACCAGGAAATTGAGAGACATAATGATTTTAATATTTGCAAGTAGATATTAATATTTTATCTCTATCAGTCAGTCTAAGTGTAGGAAAATATGCTACTTGCCTAGCAGCCTAAAGAATTTTTTCTTTAACTATAAAACAATATGGAGATACAGAAACTGTCTTTATGTATTTATGTGACATTTATTTTGTAAAAAGGTAAAAAATGAAAAATAGAAACTGCCCTGAGAAATATGTTAAGAATAAAAGCCTAGAGCTGTAGACCTGGATCTGGGTAAAAAAAGATTCATGATAGTTTGATATTCTCTGTCTTGTAGGGATTTATAATTTTTTGTTTCAGTTTAGAAAACTTTCAAACAGCAACAAAGTCCTGACCAGAAAGGGAACATCTGAAATAATATACAAATAAATTTCTAAAATAATTTTTCCTGTGGTCCTGTCGGAAGAATTGCCATGGCTAATGAATGAGAGGGTTAGAATATGACAAATTTCTCAAAAGGCTGAACATAATTTTTTTCCAGTCTGCCTGATATTGATAAAATATTATATCATTCCAGACAAGTCCATCATAACATTAGTCATGGATTCAATAAATCCATTTTTAAACAATTTTCTAGACAATTTAGTGGTGTCAGATGATGAAAAATTAAACCTTCAAGGATTTTTTGAGTACTTACCCAAACAAAAAGCTACAGTGTCAAAAGAGTTTTCTGACTTAGTTAAGTCTTAGAGCAAATTGTTTGATGGGGTAGTACACGGCTTAAAGGTTTTCAACTATTTTTCAATGAGCTGTGCCATTTTCTCCCTTAGATTTGGTAAAAAAACTTGCTGTTCTGTAACCTCAGCCAATGCTCTCAAAAAACCCCAGGAAACAGCTCCACTAAGAAAGCTCATGAGACACATAATATTTTTCCACTTTAATTCATGCTTTTTCTCACTGACATAAATTCTTGCAGTGTTATGTTTCTTATAAACAAGAATTAGGAGATAAATAATACATATTTTCTGACCTGTGATTTTTAGGGAAGGTCTGTTTAATGGCTCCTCACTGCTAAATAAGTCATTTTATTGGCTGTATACAAGTGTAAAGAAAAAGTACGTGAGAAAGGTGAGAGGATCATAGGCTCTGTTACACAAAGATTTAGTGAATAAAAACATCTGAATCTTGAAGTGCACAAGTACTCAATTTCATTTAATATCAACCATAAATCCTTATTGTATCTTCCCAAATTGAATACATCCAAATCATGAACAGAGAATTCTATGGTCACATTACATGATGTGGGCTTGTTTATAATAGTTTTCACATTAAACCTAGGACATAATGGACATCCAAAAAAAGTGCTTCCTATTGAAAAAAGGCATGAGAATTTTTTTAAAAATATGTCTTTTTATGTGTTTAACCCCTTCATTTAAACTATTTTATAACCTTTGATTTTTTTAATCTTGTTGCTAAATTGTAGCCGAACACTTAAGATGCCCAGTAAAAATTAGCTATTAAGCCTGTGGCAGGAAAGAAACAAATCTTTGTTAAGTTCGTCACTCAGTTTATGGGTCCCCGGGAACAAAAATCTTTTCTATCTGCAATGTTAGCTGCAGAAAGAAGTTGGACAAAACTGACCACAACTACAAAGTGTTGATGTAATTTCCAGTGATTTGCTCCCAAACCATCACAGCCAAAACAAAATGGTTTTCCTAACCTTGCTGACCTATATTCCTCTGAAACAGAAGGAAATCATGTGCCTTTCCCAGTGACATAAAGTTCTGGTTGGTATTTTGGGCTCGTTATAACTTCATGCCTTTGTGTCCTCAGAGGACAATAGCAAAATCAATAAAGAAATTCAGAATGTCCATATGTTTCATGATCTGAAAAAACAAGGTCAATAGAAGGTGGAAATAAAAAAAGTGAGTACTCGATCATTCTTGTGCACATCCCCTTTTGATACTAAAACTTCTACCTCATTGTCAAATTGACATCATACTTCCTCCTATGAAATGAAGAGTCTGGGAAGAGTCATTGAATGATAGGTGTACCTGCTACAGCAATGTTAAAGAAAAGTTTTACTGTAGAGGTCCTGCTCAGAAGGATGACCTGACTGGCTGTTGTGACTCCATAAAGTTTCTTCATGAGCTATGAAAGATTCACAGTTGGGAGCTAACAACTCAGCTCTTTCCTCCCTTGTATTTCATAACCAACTTAAGTTTTAAGCCTAAGGATTTTTAAAGCAGTCTTAGAGCTTCTGTATATTTTGAGGGATTTGGGAAGACTCTTCCCTCTCAACACACACCCATACAAATACCCCATATTAGATTATTTATAAAAAATTTAAACATGTGTTGGGAGACCCTCCAGCTGACACTAGAATATTATTGCCCTTTGTCACCCCCCAGCAGCTAAAGAATGGCAAATCTGCTGTGTCACTGCTTGATGCTCCTCTTTGGAAGAACACTATCTTATTTTTTCAAGTGAGGAAAATTTCTCCATCTTTGCCAGCAATTTTTTTCCTGTCTCCAGAAGCTGGAGTTTGTTGCCTATTTTTTTACCCTGTATTTCTTCCTTTCTCCATCAACACACTGCCTCAATCAGCTTCTCCACTGAAGGGAACAGCTGTGTTATGCAGATTCCAAGACACTGTAGGAACTGTCATCATAAGAAGAGTAGGTAAGCCGGATGAAATGCTACAAGCTTCATCACTGTTCTGCAGTAAATTCCCTATGAGGCTGGTGGATCTGATCTCCATTACACAAACAACGATCATTGGAAGAAGAGCTTGCTTCCAGGTTTTCATTCCTAATCTCCTCCACACTCACCCCCACAGTACGGAAAAGTCACTGTATGTTTAATTTAAGCTATAGTTTCAAGAAATTGCAAAATTCCAGACCAGCTTTGAATAATTGTTGATTTTGGACCATAGATATTTAAAAGATGAAAATCTATGAGTTCATTTTTATAAAAACAAAAGTGGTAGGTGTAGGAAGATGAGAATACTTATTGCTAAGTATTAAACATTTACTGTTTAAATGTAAAAACCCCACTTTGAGTAAGACAGTAGTGCTCTGTAGTGTCACTCTGTAAGTGCTATTTGTTGTATAAATAAGTAACAACTACAGTCTTGAAATCTTAAACCACACACAGTAATGCTTTTATTCGTTCACCCTGCATGAGTCATTACCCAGAGCTGTCAATGGAAATTCCTAGGAGTCTTAACACCAGCGTCTCTCCGTTTTTGTTTCAAGTCCTCTATTGAAATTACCTGTGTCCTGATTATTTTGATCAGGAACAGTTTTCTTAAACGCATGATTGACTACCTCAGCTTGGTTTTTCTGCCCAGTGTTACTGGCATTCCAGTATGCCAATAATATGTTTTCTTTTCTGCTCAACATTTTCATCTTTCAACACATTTTCAGACACAGATTTGGACTTGTAGTCTATCATTACTGAGAGATATTTATTCAACTATTTCCAAATACATTACATTTTCTGAAAAAGATTGGCATAAATATTCTTTGCTATAATGAAATGTGAAAGAAGGAAACAGGTTTAATTATCCAAAATAAATTGCTGGCTCAGGCTTCCACTGTCTTATTGATATTCAGAGGAAACTCTTTAATTAAAGCCAAGGTATATTCTGTCTTATCTTTTCTATGTCTGCTTGTTGTTTTTCTTGACAGATTTCTTTCTTTTTCTGCATACCTATCAGGACAATTTTTTTTTTTTTTTAAGTAAGCAAATCTGATTTTGAATGGTCTCTGGTAAAATTATCTAATGTCTTCTGTTTATCTGTTTTGAGAATAAAAAAAGTTAGGTCACTAAGTAAGACCTTAGTGTTTTGGATTGATGCTTTCTGGTCAAGTCTCTGCTGCAAGCTGGTTGCCTGAGGAGAAATTTGACATGAGAGAATGGCAATCAAAATAGATCCTTCAAAGAGAAGAATTTGGAAATGTAATGATCTAGTACTTGAATCTTCCTGTGTGCGGGACACGGAGCTTTCTGTTTGGAAAGGATTTAGCCTTCATATCAGAAATACTTTTTTTCTACTCCTACATTTTGTCAGTTTTTAGATCCTTGGGAAAAAATTATTGTTGGCAGAAGAACAGTAGAGATCTTTAGAGATTTTTAGTGTGTAATATTCCAGAAATTTCCTCTCTCTTGAGCATGGTCCAATCAATAGAGTAATCAGAGTTTACTTTGCAGTTCCAAGTATAAGCTGTTCTACTCTGCTGCTGAAGTGGCATCTTGAATATAATCCACTTTTCAAGAACAAGTGGGTCAGCCTGCATCTAGAGGAGGACAGCTGAAAACCAAGGAAGCTGAAAAATTAATGCTTGCCTAAGTTAGAATGGGGAAACAATTTATTAGGATAGGACAAAACTGTGTTAAAATTAAGAAAAAAGGCTGTGGCTAGATATTGGGTAAATCTTAGTAACAGCATAGTAAAGCAATGGAATCTGCTACTTAAGGAAGTTATAGAATCTATACTACTAAATTTTTTTCCAGAACAACAAAGAAAAATGTTATCTTCAGTGTCTGATGCATGCTTGTTCCTGTCCTGAAGCAGATACTAGATTTAAATGTTCCCTACAGCCCTACATTTGTCTAAACATGAACATAATCACAAACATTCAAAGTGAGACATGCATTACAAAGTTTTCTACTTTCCATCTTGCACCTGATAAAGGTGGTAAAACCAGCAGAGAAACTTTACAATGTTTATGAATTGAGGCTTGTTGTAATTGTGAAAGTGAATGCAACTTACATATTGCATAAAGCAATATCTCTGAATCATTCCTTCAAGGCAGTCTCTTTCCAGGGACAGAAGAATGGTAGTGGTCATGATGCAGAATAGCATTAGAACAGTAGAAGGTGGTTTCTTAGCAGGGTAATTGCATAAGCAGCTGAAAAGCTGTGCAAGCAATGTGTTTTACAATGTTGAAACTTGAACTACTTTATCTCTTTCATTACCAGTTCAGATATCAGTGGTAGTTTAGTTTAAAGCCCCTTTCACCAAATGGCCATCAAGCTCCATATTAAAGCACCACCTAAGTCAAGATGGTGTGCTATTAAGGAGCTATTCTCAATATTTGCATGCACAGTTGTCTGGATAATAGTTACTAGACCAAGTTAATGAGACTGAAAGAAATGCGAGACAAGGCATCAGGAGCTTTAGTTCATGGGGTGCTTTTTAACTCAATTTCTGTTGTAAACTTTGTTAAAGAACAAAGGGACTGAAAAGGGACTATAAAGATGCTCACCATCTGCATAAAAATTGGCTTACTCAGTGTAAACTGATTGTTCAAGCAATAGTTCAAATTTTGTCACAAAACTAATTAATATCTATATATAGCATCCCTAGTTTGCATCACCTGACAGAGTGCCAACACTGCAATGAATACGTGTTCTCTGTGGCAAACCATCTAATTCCACAAGGAAACAGTCAGCAATTACAACATCATGTCTGCGCTTTCAATTTAGTCATCTTAAGAACTCCTGTTGTCACTGAAGTTAATAAAAATACGTATTTTATCATCCCACAAACATTGGTGGCTGATTATTTTAATTATTGATGTTAGTTAGCAAGTGAATAATTTTGTATCTAAAGTGTTCTGTTTTCCACACATGCAGTGCAACAGAAGCCTTTTTGTAATAGCAGTTTCTGGTAAGCAGTAACCAGTAACAAACTCTTACTGCTATTACACACCTACATTTTCTCATTAGTATTCCCCATAATTTTGACTTAATCATAAGAAATTACAGGTGAAAATAACTTCTAAAAATGTCACTAAGAAAAAAATGCAGAAAAGTGCAAAGAGCATCCACATGAGAACAAAATGGGACACAGGGAAACATGAGCAACTCTAGGTGTTTCTGTCTGCTTCCCCCAGTTTGCAACATGTTTCAATTAATGGAATATTCATAAGATTGTTCATAAGATTAGGAAATAAAAAATGGCAGATCTCAGTGAGATAGCATTCCTTAGACATAAATAGGTGCAAGTTTTATAAACTTGTTAGCAAACAGAACTTATTCTGGGCATGAGGAATCCATGATTAATGGTCTCAAGAATCCCCTACTTGGAGGGTACACCATTTAAAAAAGGCAACTGCAAAAGAAGACTGCAGGGCTAAATGAATCAATTGTGTTTAAGCCATATCTCTTTTTCTCACAAATGAGGCAGAAACTCTTCAAGAAAATGGTGTTCATTTTAGTGTAGATTGAATTTGTGCTATCACACATTTCTGTTTGTGCTTTTGCAAAGACAAAGATACAAGGAGAACTTTTGTCTTTCAAATAAAGACAAAGGAATTTGAGATTTCAGTCTCCTGTAGTTCTGTCTAGTCATTATGACTTTAAAACCATCCAGCATAGTTCCTTATCAGGCTGAGGGGTTTGGAGACAGATCTTAAGAATCATCTGAATCCAAATAAAAAGAAATTAGCACTTAGATGTAATGATCAAGTGAAAAAGGAAAAGACTTCTTGGCTATAAGAGATACAGATTATTCTAAATATCTTATGAATTTGGTTGATGTCCGCTGTAGAAGAGTGTCTAGAAGGCAGACAACATGTCTGTGGAGTAATAAAGTAGCAGAGTTTGATAACACAACAGACCTGTAGTGATGTCCAGAAAGGAAACTGGTCAAATGAAATATCTAGAAATTAGAAGGTTATGAACAAGTCTTCTCTCACTGATGTTACAAATGTTTGTATTAAGTGCCTGATGATTATTTATATAGAAGCCACAGCTTTTTCTCCTATTTTATCACAGAATTATGCACAGACGTGCCAGAAGCATATTTTTCAGTCCTTATTAAAGAGATTTAAAAGACTCATAAGGTAAAATTGGTGGTGGGAGTTGAATTTATACCCTCTAACTGGAGATAATCAAACAAAAATGAGCCTTGCTACTTTTTTTTTTTTTTTAACTGTGAAGTGCAAGATCTGAATATTAACCCAGAAGTACTACTGTTATTTCACTAAACTGTTGTATATGGAATTATCCTGTAAGAATGAATTCATCTGTTCTTCCTCAGATTTCTGGAAAGTCCATTGAACCAGCTTCCATGGGGCGAAGCCTTTGCTAAGCCTTTGCTCAGGGGATTGACACCTTGACTCCTCCTGCCATACTTTTACCCAGCTGAAACAATCTGCTATATGCTGGAAAGCCAAAACAATAGAAGAACTTTGTTAGGTAAATGCTGAAAACTACACACTCAGATAACACTTTTGGAAGATTGGATAATTAAAAAACCCTGGCTGGCAGGACGAGGTCAAGCACATTGTCTTGCAGCTATGTCATTTGCAAGGCCACTGGCAGCATATGCCAACATCTTTCTATACCAAGTAGTGAAACATTTAGGACAGTGGCTGTGGTAAGACAGTATTCCATGTTAAAATTAAACATACTACCTGAGACCTATTGACCCATTGCTGAAACATTTTAATATTTACAGTAATATCTACAAGTCTAGATGTTAAAATTACTAAGGAAAAGGAATAAGAGGGGCTTTAATGCATTTAGGCATTTCTACATTGGCAGAAGCCTTTCCCAGGTATTCCCCAAAATATTGTATTAGGTAAATTTGACAAGAGCTCTTCAATCTCCATTAATGTCAGGAATTGCCTGCACACACATTTTTAAGTTTTAAGTATTGTTCACAGTGCAGACTGTCACAAAGATTTCTTTATTGACAGAACTGCTCAGAATATTTTAATTCAAATATTTTTTTCACTGAATAATAACACAATCATTTTCTTTTTCAAAATCACATGCTTTATCAAAAATTTATTTCAAGCTTTCTGAAGAGCATCCTTAGAGTAACTGTCTTGAAAACTTGCTTTTCCATTTCCAAATGTATTTTGAATGAACTGTTCTTTAAAAGAAGCCTTTCAAGGATCTATAGGAGCACTGCTGAAAAAGTACTTCACAGAAAAAAAAAGGTGAGATTTTGACTAAAAATCGCAATATAGAATATTTTTTATCATGATATCTCGATATGTCTTGCACCAGAATGAGGAAAATAAATATGTGAACATAGAATATTTTCTGTCTATATCTATTAATTTATATATAGGGGCATAATCTTATGGCATAATCTTGCAAAGCACTCTTAATTGTTTTAAGTTTTTAGGTTGAAACATGTCTTAAAGTGTGGTTAAAAATAATAATAATAATAAAAAAAAAGTAACAAAACCAAACCAAAATACCAGACATACCAGCACTAAAACAAAACCCCAAGCCCTGCCTTTTTTAAAATGACATAGAAGACCTCATTGGAGGCAATGCAACCCTAAGTGGCCATCTAGATGTTCCAAACTGATTAAGAGCTCTCTCAGCCCTGACAGACTTTTATTGATATTTGAGGACTCTCTCTCAGTGAAAAAGCATCCTCTGTGTTCTCCCTGCTTTCTACAGCTTGTCAATCTCAGGTGAAGACGAACATGTTAATTGACTGCCTTGTTAATTTATTAATGAGTAATGACAGAAAGAGTAGAGCTGAATGCTTATAAAATTCATCTTTCAGTGAAGAACAATCTGCTTTTTAATACTTTTAACTACCTTTCATTACTAATTTAGTCATCATTGCACATGATACTTAAAGATCAACAACACCCAGCAAACTGCTGCCTTATTATGGAGGTGAATGTATTGAAGAGGAAAGAATTACATGTACCAGACAACAGCTGGGACTCTCATCTGTATTGTGTTACAAGGAGAGGTGAAACTTCATTAGCATTTGAAAGTAGGATGAAGAAAAATTATATGCAATTAACTAAGGACTCCTTGGGCAGCAGCCCAACAGACAACTACACATGACAAGACCAGGCAGTAAGAGAAAGAAGCAAACTGGTTTGAATTTTGTATTCCCCAAGCACTAATAAATATGCTGTTAAATATGCTGTTACTGGGAATGAATACCTGGTTTAATACTGGTAGAAGTGGCGTTGTTTACTGCTTTGTAACAGTTCTGCTAGCCCCACTGAGACTTGTAGGTGGTATTTGGCTTTCTCTGCAAGAATATGGACATACTAAATACCTGTTTCCATACTTCACATTCTACCTTATGAAAGGAGTTTGCACTCATTAGCAAGTATTCCTGCTTCTATAAGGCTGCAGTAGCAGAAAAAAAACTTCTTGCCATTGATCTTATTCCACCACTAGCAGGACAATGATTTCTTGAGGATTTCACTTGCTGAGTAATGAAGCAAATGGTGCCTGTCTCTGAATTCGGAAGTAAACACACAGGATTCAGAGTGGACACACAGAAGGTGAGTGGCTGCTTTCAAGGCCCTGCCAGGAAGTGCCCCACCAAAACAGAGTTAGTATTTCAGCATTGCTTTCAAACCTCTGCACCCAAGAAAAGCAGAGTTTCTCCCCAGATGCCATGACTTTGACTGGGACACGTGGACACACAGGCCTACTCCAGCAGAAAACCCTAACTTTCTGTGAGAGAAGTCTGTGGTTGCAGCTAGTCAAATGCCATTTGGGAGCAAATGACTTCTGTAGGATTACATCCTCTAAACATGATTTCTTTGTTGAAAATACTAGCATATCTTGAAATTATTTGATTTCCATGAGAACTAGCAACAGATGTTGCAAAGACACATTTTCATGAAACATTTCCTGATTGTCTAATTTATCTCCTTCTATAACCTTTCTTTTTCATCTTCACAGAATCACAGAATCACAGATTATTCTGAGTGGAAGGACCATGCAAGGACCAAGTTCCAACCCTTAAGTGAATTTGGCCATTTAAAGAGTGATTTGTCTGGGATGCATAATCTCTTACTCAGCTCTGTTCTGTTAATGTTATCCTCCTAAAGGATGTAGGTGTCCTTCCTAGCTCATATCCTTTGTCTAAATTGCTTTATACCACTACTTGTGTTTATATAATGAGTGTAGTCATATTGATGGATGTCAGTAGGGAAACTGCAACTGTTACAGCTTTGGAAGAGGCACTTTTCACTTCTACTTCCTCCCTAGATCTTATGCCTCAAGCAGTTTTTTGGGTTTTGCCCTAGTTTAGATGCCATGGCTAATGGATAGGATTTCCCACAAGAAGTTAATCCACATGGTCTTCTCAGTGTTTGGTTATGTCAGGAAACCAGTAAGGTTCCTGCGAAGATTTTGGCATGCCATCTGCTGTTGCTATAAATCTAGCTGTAACCTAGATGAAGACTACTGGAAATGCAATCTGAAAATAACCTTATTTAAAAAAATTTATTATTATTATAAACAAGTTTTATTTCAAAGTTTTCAGATCGTTATTTTCTGTGGCAGTGAACAGTTCTTAATATTTTCCTTTCATGAAAATATGAGGAAAAAAAATTTAAAATAGGCTTATGTTCATTGATACTTCCTTACAATACAAACTTGCAGGCTTGAGAAGTCTCTCAAGATTGGTTTTTCTACACACATTAATGATTTATGCAACGTAAGAGTAAGTGATGATGAAAGAACTAAAGTAATGGTTATGAAAGAAAGAAAGGGCTGAAAGATAGGCACTTGAGAACAGACAGGTTATTTTTTTTTTCACCATACATTTGAACGGTTTGTTAGTTTCTCTTCTGTTAATAAATTCTGTAAATAAGCTTGAATGGTCAAGTAAGTGCAAAGACAACTTTGGCAGCATTTCAGCAATGCCCTCTCAAGTCACCTCTCAGAGACGCCTCTTAAAAAATTCTGACAGGTCCAGCAGGATCAAAGAGGAGAAAATCTATATTCATTTTATCACTTGAAACACACATAAGTGTAGTCAGTGATGGGGGAAAGTAAAAGCCTTTAAGTTTCCAGGAGGCACTTTTGACATATTTAGGAAAAAAGGGAATAACCTCAGAAAGATCTTTGGGAAAAGTTAAGTAGAGAAATACAGCAATATCTTAAATAAACCACATTGATCTCCATACCTTCTAGGATTTATTTCTAGTAATTTGCATGGCAAAAATAAGTGTTAGCTGTAATTGGATTTTAACATGTTGCATAAGACGTTAATTATGCCTTTATTATTAGTATCCATAAAGCTTAGAAGGGAAAAGAATTTTAAAGACGATTTTAACAGTGACTGATTTTTTTACTCTTTGATAATCCTTCCTCTTGGAGTTTCAGTTAAGAGTTTGTTGGGTTGGTTTTTCCTGCAAAGAATTACTCAAATGATCCAGAACTTCACAGGAATATTCTATTCAGCTTAAGAGGGTTTTTGAGGATGTTTAGTAAGAGCAAGGATTATAGTTTCTTTAAGTAGCATAAAATCACATATTTCTATGATTTATTGCTTTGTTTTCTCTGTTTGGCAAATTCTGTAGCACATTTGGCTCTGAATTGCCGTTGCCATAGAGAATGAATCTTCCTCTTTAAGAGACAGAGACTTCTGATTATTCAAATGAGCTGCATTGGTAAGTTGAGCTGTCTGTTGTTTTTGCACGATATCCAAAGTGACATCTTCTTTGGCTGCAAGGCATCTTATCTGAAAAGTGCTTGGCCAGGCAAGTGCATTTTTTTCTGAGGCAACCCTTGCAGAAACTATGGGGAGTCTGCTACTGCTATGAATTATGGAGAAGGGAAGTCACTCTTTATTCCTATTTGAAAAGCTGTCCTTTGAACATGGAAAACCTACTGATTTTAATTTCAAACATATTCTTCTACATCTAGGAAGAATCAGCATCTTAAACTTCTAAATTTCTACAGACTGCAGAGGGTAATAATAAAATGATGTAGGAAGCTATCCACCGAAAGAATGCTACACAGTATTTTCCTGGAAGTGAGCTTCAAATGAATAGGAAAAGAGTGTTTCTGAAGTCTCGTGTCTCAGTCTGAATTTAGATTAAGACCTCTTCTGAAGTTAACTTTTCCAGTGAGAGAATTTTTTTAGACCAGGCCATGGAAGTAATGTTTACAAAATACATTTAATTTTTGAAAAAATAATTTCTAAAGTCGGACCTGTCTTTCCAAAGTTAATTTTCACCTCTTTTCTTTTAAAATTGTATTACTGACAAATAAAAATCTATAGATTATTACTCTGCTACCATTCTCATCCACACATACATGCTTTGTTCCCAAATGAACTAGTTCTGTAAAATCCAAGAACAAGGTTTTTTCTCCCTAGAAAAGTCATGTTGTTCCTTCTTCTTTTATAGCTCCCTTTCATGGAAATTATGTCAGCAAAGTGAAGCAGCCCAGAATCATGTCAGTGTGCACAACATGTCTGAAAGCTTTTAATAAATTAGCACTCTGTAGTGCAGTTTTTGTCTTTACAGTATTTAAATGCCAAGTAAATGTTTTTGGGGGTATTTCTTCTTTAAAAAATTACTAGCATTCTGTGCATCTTCTTGATTAGCATTTTCGATATAAGAAATCCTGTAAGTGTTGTGACTCACTATAGTTGTATGATTATGTATTCTTTTGTATAACAGCTTAATTTTCATCAGTATTTGGCCTGTCTTTGACAAGCCCAAAGGAAAACAATTATATTTTTTCTTCTTCTAAATTTCACAAGAGCAAGAGGTAGCTGCTAAAGTTTATGCACACTCCACCCAAAATGTATTTTTTTCTCTTTCTTAGAATTTTTAACAGTGATATGAGAAGATGGCATAAAGAACAGTGTGTGGTAGATGCAACTTAAATTGATTAGAGTGCTTTCAGAAGAATCTCATGTACAACTGAAATGAGGGTGAGAATTAGAAGAAGTTAGAGTAGAAGAGCAGAGTTTCATGACTGCAACATCTTTCAGTAGCTGCTTCCAGAGGCAATATGGTCTCCTACTATCTGTCCTAGGAAAACACCTTTAAAGACTAGCTTAGAATCTTCTAAGACAGGTATGATGATCCCAGGCTTGTTGTCCACAGGTACTTGAACCTGTGGACAACAGGGTGGTCTTGTTCTGTGGAAATTCTATTTATGCAGCTCATATATTGTACAAGCAAATGTACCATGATGTGCTTCTTCCATAGCTTCCTAAAGTAGTTTAGAAGCCTAAGTGGTATTCATTTTCTTCAATTCTGCAAGTTTTGCACCTAACTGCAGGCTTGTCATATTCTAGATAGGTAATTATCCTGAAAACTGAGTATCCAGATCTAGACTGGCAGTCAACAGAACTTATTTGGTGTGGATTCAGAGGTTTTTACATGTACAATATTCAACTCCAAAGCTAAATGCGGCTGCACTGCAGGAAGTTGTGTATTGATCAGTGATGAGGTAAAACAAGAATAGGTAGTGCTTATTTTATTATATAACTTTTAATGGGAATAGAGATTTGCAGGTGGAAATGAGACCTTCAATAGAAGAAATCCAACCTCATTCTCCTCTGAGAGATGCCAGAGCAATCATTATCATTTGCATTTCCATGAAGCCATCTAATGGGTAGAGTTCATTCATATTTCTACAGCCAATTTTATGCTAAGGGAGTTTTACTGGTTTTATTGGTTCCATGCTGTTATAAAACTGAAGCAATATGGAGAAAAATTGAGTTTTCCCTGAATAACAACCAATTGTACTCCTTGTTTTCATTGCAGAAATCAGAATTATTTAATAGAGATAGTGTAAATAAAATGGAGCAGTAGTTTCAGCCAGTACTGTTTTTACAGACTCTTTAAATTGACACAACAAATATGTCTGGATGGTATGTATGGCAGTTGGCGAATAACTGGGGAAAGGGGAAAATGTGCACTGGAGGAGGACTACAGTAAACTTACAGCTAGTTCTTGCCTCTTATACTGCATGAGAAATATGCACCTATTTCTTTCATGACTCTCTGCCCATTTTAGCAAGCTACCAGTATTTCATCTATGCCGCATCCCCTTGCAATGAGCTATTTTTGTAAAGAGATCTTATCCACTGTGTCATACTCACCAATGTAGAAAACAATTTAGAGTTCAAGCCTGAAGTAATGAAATTGCTGAGATCTTATAATATTCTGTACTTATCTGAGCATCTAAATAGGTGTTAATCTGACTTTTATTTCAAATATCACTTTTTTTCAGCCTTTATAATTGCTAAGATATGAAAATAACAGTGTTATTGGATAATTGGACATCAGTCCATTTTAGTATGTCTGTTATTTTGTCTTTACAGGCATCAAGTTTAAATCAAACCTATCCAGAATTATCAGAGTGTATTGTTGCTGTTCAATATCCCTTGTTTCTGTAATGAAATGTGAATGAACAGGAACACAGACTGCTGAGTAACTGAGTAGGTACTGATCTGTGAAGGTGGGAAGCTGTCTCTGGGCTTGCAAAGCTTTCTTCTCTGGGCTTGGATTGTCTGTTGTCATCAACCATTTTTCAGGGACAACCATTGTCTTGCTGAACACTGCAGGCTGATCGAAGAGACCTGGAAAACTGAAAGTGTGTCTTAGCTGCTTGAAATAATTAGGGAGTATGGCCTTTATGAGCAGAGTGTGGCAAAGGAGACAAAAAATGCACGGACTGGTGAGTTATATTCATCTCAAATGGAAAATGCATTTTAAAAAATGCTTTGATTCAAGGGATCAAATCTTCAGAATTTCCATTTTCTTCTCCCTTCTCACACAGTTCAATTTAAATTTTACATTGTGAAGGCAGTGGAAAACTTTAAAATGAGCCCTGAGGATCACAAGGGAAAAATATTCTAAAACACACCTCTAGGAGTACAAATTTCTGGGGTTTCTTTTTCTTTTTCGTTTTTTTTTTTCTTTTTTTTTCCAGATTAGAAGCATATCTTGTATGCAATTTGCTGTAATTTTTTCCTATTTAAAAAAAAGGTTACCTAATTCTGAAGATTTTCAATAGTGAATAAAGAGTCCTAATGCATTATTTAGTTAATAAAACATTGACTTTTAGTATTGGGAAGAACAAAAAGGACTTTCTAGTCCACAGTTTAACCAGTTTGTGAGGATGAGGAAAATATGTTGATAAGGTAGGAATAATGGGCTTGTTTTTACAGAGAATTTCATGGCTTTCCAACAGCATACCATCCCACAGGGACTACAGACTCAACCCTTATCTCTTTGTCCAAAGTCAGGTAAAACAAGTGGATAAAGAAAGTAAATAATTAAAGCACTTGGCTTCTGAACCCCTATATACATATGCTATTGATAGAGCCTGTAAAAGCCGTTTTTCTTCGTAGAATACATTTGTAGTGGTTATAAGAACAGAATGAAGCATCATAAGCTGTCAAATACATTTTTCCCCTATAAAACTGATTTACTAATTAGAAATGAAACTTTAGGACTGTTGTATCAGGCTTTGGATAACAATTTGGTATTTTCTACCGCAAAATGAAAGCTGTCTATGTTTGTCTATATTTTACGAATCTATATTTGCAAAACAGTTACAGACACTGCCCTATCATCTAGAAATAACTGCAAAACTTACACATCTGAACATTTTTTTTATGCAGGGTAGGATTTTACACATGTATTAATTTGGGCAAATATGCAGGACAGCTAGAGAATAGCATGTAAGTTGAGGAAAGTGAACATACAAAGATAGAAAAGAATGCATTACATTCAAGTTAACCTTTACATATTAGTCTATCTCTGTGGCTTGTTATCAGATATTACTGCTGCAATCATATGGCAGAATAGGAAATCTAAGAGGCTGACTTGAAAAGCAAAATACCTGGTATTCATAACACCTAGAATCTTTCATTTTTATAACACATCAATCTTTTTATTATTTAATTGCTTTGGAGAAGTTGCTTGAAGGAAAAACAGAACCACTTGCTTCTGGGTTCACAGGCTGAAATTTTGTATACTTCATATATATGTTCAAATTTGGGACCTGATGTATGGTAGAAATTTCTGGTGGTAAGGAAGTAGATTTTCCCTAATCCTCTGGGAAGGGCATTTCTGGCTTTAGACCTGGGAATGATATCTTGCTCTTCTGCTCTCTGTTTCACTGAAATGGATACTTACTGTATATATCACTTATCCTGATAGCCTTCCATAGTGCAACGCTGAAGTCATCACTGAACAATTTCACACTGAACTGAAATAATCCTCATAACATCATAACAGTCAAAGATCCAGAATGTGATACTGTCAGTTTTGCGTAAGTGTGATTCCATGGATTCTCCTGGAGATGTTCTTGGTCTAGCCTTGTATAAGGAAAAGATGAGATTTTCTTGTTCTCTTTTCTTTGTTTGTTTAATGAAAGCAAATATCTGAAGTAATTTCTACTAGGTAGTATTTTGAGAGAGCATGACCTTTGAGTTTTTCCAGAGCCTGCTTCTTAAATTATTACATGAAAACCTGTACCATCTGCATCTAACTTTCATAAACAGACGTATGCAATTACACACAAAATTATATGATAAGGTTGCACTTTTTCATTTTCCAAAGTTTGCTTAATTTGGAAATTGAGAGCAATGCTTTCTTTTCCTACTTTTTCCGTCTGAGCTTAATATTCTTGCTAAATATCTCTGCCACAACTCTCTGGATGCTCTTGCCAACACTTTCTGTCCATTTTGTCTGACTTCAATACTCCGAAACCTGTGTCCTTTTTATATTGGAATAATTTCTTGGCAAAGTTATCTGCTACTCAACATTATCACATATATCACTCTGCAGCCCAGTAGTATCTCTCACCTCTTTGTTATTCTTATCCTTTTTCAGACCTTGTTATGTGAACAGCTGCCACAGAGCACTTTACTTAATAAATCATAGTTTTTTGTAACAGTAAATGTTTAAGCAATTGGATATGCAGATTTGGAATTATGTGATACACTGTCCATTGCAGGGGGTGTTAGAACTAGGTGATCTTCATGCGTGCTTCCAAACCAAACCATTATGTGATTCTGTGATTTTCACTGATTTACCCATTGTTTTCTATTAGAATAATGACAATATTTTTAAGAATTTATGTAATTTGTACTGTTTACTAAGCATTGATTAAAAAAAAAAATTCAAAGGAATGAACCCTGCACATTTTCATTTAGGTTATACTTCAGGAAACAATGCATGTAAAAATACGTGTTAATAGATAGAGTCTGTGAGCTTCTCAGTAGTTATCATGCATTGACAACACCTATGAACTCACCAGACTTACTTTAAACTAATGCCAGGGACTGCAGTCCTGGCCAAAGTAGCTGGGGTGGTACACCACAGTGTGGCATCAGAAATAAAAAGCCTCTAAGAAGACCAAGGACTGACAGAAGGGTTGGTGTGAATTAAAAATTTGGCTTTCTCATTAATTACATGTCTTTATCATACATAAAACATTGTTAGGTAACCTGAAAGCTGCTCTGATGTGCTGAGTTGCTTTGAGCTTTTATTGTGCTTGAAACTTCACAAGATAAGAGGTTAAAAGACCCTTTTTTAGAAAGGGGAGGGTTGTGCACCTCTCCTCCTCTGAAAGACAGCATTAGATGCCATGAGACCTCTGGCCCCCAGGCTGTAAGGAGACAGGCCGGTGACCTGATACTGATTGCTGGGGTGCTCTTGGACTTTTCTGGTCCTCCTCCTTTTCAATAACAGACCTTCTTTTCTTTTAAAAAAAGACCCATAAATTCATATGCTTCTTGTTTAAGATAAATTTTGAACATATAAAACTAGCGGGAAGTTATAGTCCTATTTCAGCCTTCAGCAGGGGTGCCAAGAGATATGATCTCAGGTACCTGCTGCAAACCACAGGAGCCATGGCTACACTTCCCCTCCCCACCCAAGTAATCTATTCCCCATTTTACTTATATCTTGTGGTACCCCTTTAAAATAAATATTAATAATAATATAACCATTAATTTGCTAGCCATATTAAGATGTTCTTCAGATAAATGTATCAGTCTTGCAAAGCACACTACCCATTATTGATATAATAGTTCTGAGATGCTACTTGGCAAACAAACCATTATGCAACCTTTATGGCTCTTATACAGCAAAGCCTCAAACAGCATATAATTTTAAGCTTTTCTCAAAGTCTTATGAAGGTCACAGAGCTTAAACACTTAGAGACATTGAACTAAGAAAGATTTCCCACACCACTGACTCAGCTCACCCTCCTATTTGGGGCAATCAGGTCATACAAACTCTTGAAGGAACTTAGCAAGCTCCTTATATATAAGTATTCAGACTCTTTTGAGCAGTGAGGAAATTGCAACTAATGAGTCAGTTATCTCTGGAGTAAAGAAATACACCAATATCAAGTAGTGACTTATAAATATGATTATGTATTAGGAGCAAATGGCCTTGGTCAATATACTTGCAGATTAGGTATGGAACTGTATGCATATTTTGAGTTTGCAAGAGTGTGACTGAACTAAAAAATCTCTGCTATTTCTGGGGTTGCCACAGAGTGTGTAAGTTTTCATTGATCACATTTATCTTCTTCCTTCTTTATAGCTAACATTTTACAGCACAGTATTTTAAACAGAAGCTCAGAAAACCAATGCAGGTTGAAAGAAAGTGCTTAAATACTATTAATATATTAATATTTTAAACAACTCAGCTGAGCAAATCTTTCCCCTAACATTTCTGATCAATGGCAAAAAGGTCTTTTCTGTTCAAAATGTTACACATTATTTTTGCATTCCACTTGCAAAGATGATGACATGGATAAGAATCCTTTTCAAACTCCGGGTTTATAGAAGCTGTTTCTAATCTGTCATCCCAAGAAGATGAAGATGCACTCAGGGCTGCAGAATGCTGCATGTTGATATTAGAGACAGAGTCTGAGATTTTCTAGCAAGTGAATTACTGAGATGTAATACAGTAACATACCATTTTTTCTTTTGATTAATTTAATGAGGTAGTTGCATACAAGAACAGTAAAATAATAAGATTATTCAGTCTTCCATCTTTCAATTTCAGTACCTCTGATCAATTTTGTGGGTATCCTGGCTGAATCTGTTGCCACTTTTTCCATCAGTTCTTATTCTTTTACTCATTTAATGTTAGCCTGGCATTAGATCCCAAGTAGACATGAAGGCACCTTTCTGCTGGGGTTCCCACTGCTTGGTCTGTCACAGGGAAAAGTTGTCTGTAGTTTATGGAGAAGATAAAGGAGTCTGTAATACAAAAACAGTCTGTAATTAGAAATATATTATCTTTAATATGTAATATATGTATAATAAAATAATTTGTAATAAGATTATCTGAAATTCACTAACAGAAAGGATAGATGTGGTGGCAATGAAAAATCAAACCATAGACTTACACTGCAACTTAAATATTACACAACTGGAGAGCCCCAAATTGTCTGAATTTTAAAACCATATAAACATACACAAAAATAACCTCAGCTGCTGCTCTAGATGGCCTTCACTGTTTGAAACTTGGCCAGCATCACTCAGAACTTGTAGTGTTTTTATCTATGAAGTATGTTCTGCACTAATAAATCACAAGGACATTTCACCAAGTCCTGTTCTGTATTCCTTTTGCTTGGTCTGAGAGTCTTGCTCTGCCCTTCTGATACCAGCGGAACCTATGCTATTTGCTAATTTATGCTTATTTTAAATAAAATTTTGACTTCTTGTAAAGACAAAATAGCAACAATTTCACTGTTCATAGTAAGTGAACATGGAATAGTTATTGCAATGTCTTGAGAAACACTTCAGGCTCTATTCATCTTTTTAAAGAAAATTTCATGAAGGTTTGAAACAGTAGGAACATAGCACAGCATTTTTTTCCAGAAAATCTGAAAATTTGCCCTCTGAAATTTTTTAATATGGAAAAATTTTAATATAGGGAAGCTGTGAAGCATGGAGGTATTCAGAATGATAATGACACAGTTTATTTTCCTGCAGAAGCACATTTATTTGTAGAAGTGTGTTGGTGACTTCTGCATATATAAAAGCAGGAGGCTATATTTCTCTTTGAACAGATCCTATCACTTTTGTTCTGAAATGGGACGTAAACTAGGGTGAGATGAGATAATATAGACAAAAGGTATTCCTATCATATTATTGAAAGAACAGAGATAAAATCTTTTTGGTCTTATATTCCTTCGTCTTTATCCTTTGTCTGTTTAATCTGATGGGTTTACGGGCCATTACATATTTTTTCATTCTAGTTTTTTCTGTTATGTGTGGATCTCTGTCTAAGTGCAGTGTTTTCATATGTTCTTCTCTACCACAGTACCAATCTCAGTGCAGTTTTACAAAACTTGCAGTAGTATCAAATAGTATCCAGCTGATTCCATTATATTATTACAAGAACTTGGTTTATGTCTGTTAAGAATATGGTGGAGCAGATCCATCCACTCTAAGGTATAAAAAAAAAATAATATTCTAAGGGGAAGGAGTCATGATATTACTGCATCATTACAATCCTTAACATTTGGAAAGTAATAGAGAGCTATTATGAATTTACTGCCATCATTGAACAGTACATTGAAACAGTATGTTCTGGATTTCATCTTGTTTTCTAAAGCCTCTTTCCTATTGGAAGATTATAGTAAAATGACACAGAGACCTGACTGCCATTTATTTTACACAATAAAACCATTTGAAGCTTGGTGTTTCTATATTAAATTTTTTATATTAAATTTTTGTACAAAGTTGGCTACATTTTATCACAACAGAGAATCTACCTGGAAAAAGGTCAGAAATCCTCTAAGGGTGTCATATACAGAGTTCTCATCTGGTTTGAAATATTTGGACATTTCTTCCATGAATTAATTAACCCACAGATTCAGTTAATTTTACTTCAAGACAGACACATCACAACATAACTTGCCCAGACACCAAAGCAAACTGTCTAATTCAAAGAACATAAAAAACAGTATTAATTTTGTCTGGGGAGCAGGACAAAACAAACTTAAACCAGAATTCCCATATTTTAGTAAAATAACACTGAAATATAAATTTAGACTAAATCTGATGGGTTGATCTGAAAAACAGATCCTTGCAAAGGACATACAGTATAAATATTCAAAGAAATTTTGATTACAGACATGCCTTCATTTTCAGCAAGCCTGAAATAGAAGTTGATCTTAAAATTGCAGCCATCTACTAGTGGTATATAATAATCCAGCACAACCTTGTTCAGTTCTAATCCAATTTTCATATAGGAATTGTGACCTGAAATAAACTTTCTTTTGGACTGTTTGCAGGGTTTAGGAAGGAAAATTCATGTAGCATGGTCATTGCTATTAAATAAGTTTCTTCATAACATTTCAAAATGGTACATTCATGCATGAAAGAATTTATGATGCTTTTTATTTAAATTTTTATAAGTTTAAGTAAAGCTTTGATGTTCAGACATGTTACTCTCAGAGGCAATGATCTTCCAAAGACTCAGCTTTATATGTTGAGACTAATCCCCCAGAAACGGATAGCTCACACATCAGGATCTTTAGAGGGATCTGAACTATTTCTGCGTAAAGTCATTAGCCCTGAACTACAGGGTATTAACAAGAGAAAGATTAGCAAAATGTCACATATCCATATCTGTATCTGCAATTAATTTTTAATTTATTAAGCAGTTCGAGAGGACAGTGTTTGAACTACCTGGCGCATTTACAGACAAAGATGAGGCATCTCAAAGAACATTTTTGTTAGGGGACAGCATTCTATTTTTTCTGACACACAATTTTGTGCATAACTTCTTCATGTTTGCCTCAACATGACAGTTCAGCCTTTTCATTTTGCAGAGACCAAGTAAGTTCTAAAGAAATGTCATAGGGGTTAGCATATGATATTGCAAATTCAAACACAGTGGAAAAGTCTGAATCATTTGATAATGGGCAATTTGATGAGCCTGTACTGATACACAGTGTTTGCCCTGAGAGAGGCTGATACACTCTTAACAACAATAATCATATCCCATCAGTGCTACCATAATGCATTTGCTGTTCAAACTAGAGGCACAGAGTGATAGAGAAGACTTTCAGCAAAATATGGAAGGGGATTTATTCAGGCACCTAAATTAGACTATTATTATTTAAGTGCTTCAGTGATAGTGATAGTTTTTAGATTGTCAGCTTTGATTTCTGTGATTTATAGTTTGCAATACACAGTATGCAGATTGCTTCAGCACTTACCAAATATGAGGTAGAATTTTAAAAACATTTTAAGCATTTGCTACTATGGGTGGACCAATCCTTGAAGCACTGGGGCTCAGAAAATCTTAGATGCTAAATCAGAATATCCAGACAATTTTTAAAAAATACATATTTTGTCTCACCATTAGTTTTAGTTATTCTTACTAGCTTTAGTTATTCCTTATGTATCCCCTCCTGCTCTCAGAAAATTTCTATTTGACCTGTGCTGAAACTGCAAAAACAAGAATAGAAGGTCTAGCTGTGATAAAGTATACAGAGAACTGACGACAGTTTAGTGAACAATTAATTATAATTCCTGAATATTAATATTGTGAATGTGCATGTTTACCAGGTGATCCTGTAGGCATAGATATGCATACCTTCTGGGAGATGGCAAGTCTACCACCTCTGGGTGCATTTTGAGAAATATTTTAAGGTGCCTGGAAGACAAATGTAGATCTGTGAAACCAAACAAAGCAAAGCCTGCAACCTTAAAAAATGTTGCTTCCCTCAAAATGAAAATCTCATTACATGGATAAAGAGCTGAAATTGCATTCCCTAAATGTGTCTCATCACTGCAATGAGTACCTCTTAGATTTTATGAACATCTAGCATTGAATTGCAGGACAGATTTTGACAGAAAGCATGATCTTCTTTGTTTGCCAATATATATTCATGCTAGACGTTATTTTTGAGTAAAATGTGGGTTTGGATAGTCTTGTCTTGGCTACAGTGTTCTGGGCCATGTGAAAAATCTGAATGCTTTCAGCTGGGAGCATCTTTCTAGCATGCAGCATCAGGCCAGGGGTAGAGATGTACAGGCATGATACAGCTGAGGATCTAGCCCAGGCACGCTGAGAGAAACAGAGAGGAGACAAGAAGGCAAATATCAGACAGGGTGGAAAGAAGGAGGTTTAGAAAGTTTGTAGCAGTTGAGGAAGTCATTGGAACATGCTAGACTGGGATAAAGCATGAATGTTATTCTTTACCAAGGTATTGTCCTGGAGAAGTGGTCAGCCCATGACTTGCCAGGACAGGTGCACTCTTCACTGAGTTAAAATCTGGCTGGATGGGCAGGCCCAGAGAATCGTGGGGAATTATCTGGCATCCAGTTGGTGGATTCTCACCTGTGTGATTCCCCATGGCTGAGTATTGGGACCAGCTCTGTTTAATAACTTTACTGAAAATCTGGTAAAAGGAATTGAGGACAGTCTCAGTGTCCTGCAGTTGACACTAATTTAGGTGGAAGGGTTGACCTGCTGGATAGTAGGAGGGCTTTGTGGAGGGATCTGGACAGCAAGGCCAGGTGCTGGATCCAGCAAATCTGCCACAATTCCATGCAGTGCTACAGGGTGGGAAACATGACTGGAAAGTGGTCCAGCAATAATGAACTGGGGGTGCTGGCCAGCAGTGGCTGCACATGAGCCACCGTGTGCTGAAGGGGCCAAAAAGGCCAGTGACATCCTGGCTTATGTTAGCAATAGTGTGACCAGCAGAATCACATCAGTGACTGTCCTCAAATACTCAGAACTAGTGAGGTCACATTTTGAGTCCTGTGTTCAGTTTTGGGCCATTCACAAGAACAGCATTGAGGTGCTGGACTGTGTCCAGGAAAGGACAACAGAGCTGGGGAAGATTTTGGAACAGAAGTCCTGTCAGGAGCAGCTGAGGCAGCTGAGGTTGTTTAGCCTGGAGAAAAGAAGGCTTTGAGGGTGACCTTATTGTCGCCTTCAACTCCCTGAAAGGAGGTTGTAGCCAGGTGGGGGTCAGCCTCTTCTCCCAGGCAACAGATGACAGGACAAGAAGAGATGGCCTCATGCTGCCCCAGGGAAAGCTCAGATTGGACATCAGAAGGAATTTCTTCATGTAAAATGTGGATAAACATTGGAACAGGCTACACAGGGAGGTAGAGGCACCATCCCTGGGAGTGTTCAAGAAAAAGTTGGATGTACACTTAATGTCATGGTCTAGGTGACATGTTAGCTACTGTTCAAAGGCTGGACTTGATTATCTTAGAGGTCTTTTGCAACCTGAATGATTCTGTAATTCTTGGAAATGGCCTGCCTTGAGTGGACAGAGTAGGCAAGGTAAGGTTTTTTAATTACACTATTAATTTGTTCCACTGGGCAGATCTAGAGCTCCCTCTAGTTAAAGATCACTCATTCTAATGAAACAATATTAGAGTTTCAAAGATCTTTTCAGTTTTGGGAAAAGGTGGAATTTTTCTTAAATCTGTGGCGAACACAGAGCCATATCAGAAGAGATGGCAGCGGGGCTGGAAATAGATGATCTTTGAGGTTCCTTCTAACCCAAACCATTCTGTGATTCAATGATTTAAACATGCTATATATCCATTTCTGATCCAAAGATTGCAGATTCAAAGATTGTGTAAAGAAATGCTATTATTCTTTTATGGCAGAGTCAATATTTGACCTTGATTTCTTATTAAAATGATACCTATATTGTACTTTGGTTTTGTTTATATACAGGAGATATAAGGAGTATTCAGCAATCCAGAGAAAATTAACCATTTAATGAAAAGAAGATGCACACTCATAAACACACACTCACAGCCTGGCTACAAAAAGATTGTCTTTATCAAGGAATTTAAACTCTATTTTCTGAGAAGAGAGAAGTTGCACCACAATGGTAAAGCAATTATTAACAAATATTGCCACCCTGTGTAGCAAAAATCTACAGGAAAAACATTGGGCACTACTGTGTAAGTGTGCACTAAGGAATGCCTATGAATGCATCTTGAATGAAATTGATCACGTACCTATCAATGTGCTTGTGTATGCATGTATGTGTGCGTCTAGAGTCCTGCCTAGCATCATTCGTTTTTCCTTCATTTTATTCCTGTTACTCTTTAAGATGTTTCACAAGGGGGAGTGATCAGGAATCTATTTCTTCTTATTAGTCATGCATCGAAGTGATCCTTTGAAAAACCAGACAGCAACATGTGGGTAAGGACATACCAGTGCAACTTGAAGGTGATGGTCTGTACAAATGTGTGAGTGCTGGTCATCTGAACACTTTCTTGTGAGCTGTGATGTGCAAGAGGGGAAAAGCCCAACTGGACCTTTACAATGAGGCTGAATTTTCAAGACAGGTGGAAAAATATTAACCAGTTGTTGTGAACAGTGCAAAGGCAATGTCAAGTCACTGACAAATGATGCATGGACAGTGGTACAACTGCTTTCTGCAGGCCTCAGTGCAAAAGGCTATTCTGCTGCTCATGTACTATCATTTTTGCTTTCTTCCTCTCAACTTTTTCCTTGTTCCTCATCTAACAATGATACCTAGATAATACTTAAAAGGTAAAATCCCATAGTGTCTGCTTGTCATGGTTCCTTTCCTTCTTTGGCATTCATTTGTCAGAGTGATGGTATCTTGGTGAATATTTTTTGCAGTGCAGGATCAAAGATTGAGGACACTGTCACTGTCTGAATGTTTCTTTGATCCACAAACAGTATTTCCATTAAAGACAGGTTTGTCTTTGGTTTTCCACCAAACTTTACACCATAGCCTATTCCCCTATTCCCCTTTCTCATCCTACAGTGGAGTATCCCAGGGAAATGTAATCTTTTTTTTTTTTTTTTGACCCTCCTCAAGAACTTAGTCTTGGTCACATAACAGTCCAATTCTTGTTTGATATTAGACTTTTCAACTGTAATGCTAGACTGGGACAATCCCTGTGGGATTTTAAGACAGTTCTTTGGAAGTAGGAGTCCTTTTGTCTTGTCTGCATTACTTGCTTTATTACTAAAATATTTTGCACTAATTTTACCTGGGTATGCACACCATTCCTGAGCACGACTTCGCTCTCAGTTTGAAGAAGCTGCAGCATGTGTTAGCTATATGACAGAAAAGTTATTAATGACAAAAGATAAAGTGAAATATCAAATGAAATTCATTATTACCATGGAGAGCAAAAGCTAGACAGCAAGAACTAACATAATTCTCAGAAAAAGGGGACTTGCAAATTCATGTAGTTACAGAAGAAGAGAGAAGAGCTTGTTGCTTGGTTTAAAAAGACTTAACTGGATAATCTAGCCACTGAAAAAACCCAGTATTTGCCAGTCATTTGTAAGAAGTTATTTAAGCAACAGGAAAAGCAGCTCACCATCAAGTAAATAAGTACTGTCATCCTTTCAATATAGCCACATCACTGGCTATATTTCCACATAAATGGAAACATGGTAATGAAGACACAAGAACTGACATCAACACTCCCTCCTGCAAAATCTGTGCAGCTATTTATGGAAATAGCATGGAGTTTTGAGCCATTTATTCAAACCACAAATCATCCTTCAATTCTACTTGGTGATGCTATCTTAATCTACATCTAGCATATTATACAACAGTTTTACAATAGCACATGACCCTTCATCTTGAGAAGTTTACATGTATTTTATATCCAAACTTGGAGAATTCTCTTTCTGTTCTTACCATCAGTATATTGACTGAAGATGTAGTTACATTGTTTTTAAAGTTCTGTATCATACCACCAGGTAAGATTTTTGTAGGATGTTTGTTACTTTCTTCTGTTTGTGGGTGCAGAAACCGTGATGTGTGGAAAAAAAGTCTGTACATTTACAACTGCTAGGTTAACCAAACAATAAAACATGGAAAGTGTATCAACAGGTCATATTATAAGTAACCTGTTATTATTGAAAATATCTTCTAAACTTTTTAAAGTCATGTATAATTTTCCAGTTCTTACATAATTCTTCACTTGCTCACACACACACACACACACACACACAAACAAACAAACAAACAAACAAACAAAAAAGAGGAAGAAGCTGAGAAATATAAAATACAATGGTCTTCTATACAAGGCAGTTGTTCATTTCTGTCTTATCTTAGAATAAATGGGCCTAAAACCCTATTTCTGTTAACTCTGAGAGTACACTCACTTGATCATCAACTAGTAATCTCCTTGGAAAAACATGTCTCCTAATAGAAACACGTTGGAGGAAAAAATAACTTAAATAAAATCATGAGCATATGTAGTTTTTTCACTGAAGTTTTATATTCTCCTAATATGACATAAAAATGGAGTTAGATTGCTGCCTAGGTGAAGTTCTGTGCTGCCTTGTCCAGTGTTGCCTGTTAGCATATGAAAATCTCTCACCCCAGAAATATTTTTGGTCTTGGGAAGTCATGGTTTGCAAGAGGTAATAAATATCTTAGCTTAGATCAAAACCGGTAGTTATTAAAACTTAAGCTTTTAGGTTCCAGCTCTCCTTTGGGTTTGGAGAACAGTAATATTTAGGGATTTTTTTAACCTCTGCACTTCCCAGTTGGTAAAATTAGATGTTTGATTCATAGGAGGTAGAGGTCTTGGAGAATATTTCTTCCAAGAGTCAAGAACTGCTTGTATCAAGCAGTTGAGTGTTTTTTTCATATTTGCACTTTTCATTGTTTCATTTTGATTTAGATAGATAGACTCTTTAATTAAATTCTAGTTGATTTCCTAAACATCAGAAATTAAGAGACTTACAATTGCCATATTAGTGTGGTATATTACAGTACATTACTTATGTAACTCCTTCAACAATATTATTACCTTATTTATGTAATAAATTAAGCAATGCTTCGAACATAGAACCAAGAAAATAAAATGTGTAGTTTTATGAGTTCTACATTGCATTAATATGGTTTGAAATGCTTTTCACTTGTGTGCCTAGGACATGAGGTCAGGAAAGTAGGTTTTTACATTCCAGGAGAGGTATGCAAATAAAATTTACCTCTGGCTGAGAGGGAGCATGCCATCTGTGTACAGTGTAAAAACCCATTGTACATATTAAATAAGCCCATGTGCTGGCTACTCAAGGTGAGTTTCATCTGCACCTAATGATACTTACACAAAATGCACAGTAACCATTACTGACACCTCAAATATACAGTTGTTTATAATTATTCTCTTAAGAAATTATATAAAATTACTGATGTAGGGCACACTGTACTATGGTCCATTTCTTCTAATTTTATGGGGTGAAGGTTTAGGTTTAATGACAAAGAAAAGTAAGTTCAAACATACAGTGGAAATCTGGAGTATTAACTTTGAATACTCCACAGCACTGGGTTGGTTTGAGATGTTGATAAATAACATCAGGAAATACACATGATTATTTGAACAACCCTGCTGAAGCTAGGAAAATTTTATTTGAGCTGCAGAAGGAAACAAAGCAGAACTGCCAACAACGTAAACAAAGTCAAAAGAAGAATAAAAAAATATACTGAAAGAAAACAGAAATTCAGAACACATTTGCGTAGATGTTTCTAACAGCAATTTGATTTAAGCCACTTTCTAAACTGAACATGGTCTAAAAATTAAGTTTGTCTGGGGCATACAGGATGGCTGTGGTAGCTCACAGAGGGAGACTATATATCAGAAAGAGAGCCTGAAGCAACAACTGGAAGAGGAAGAAGCTCCATAAATCATTATAGGGAACATTATACATGTTGTATCTAGATCTACCACAACTGACACATGTTTAGAAGAAAGATTTTTTTTAAGTTCTTGTGGGAAGACCCAGCTTGAGTTTTCAAAAGGATCTGCTTTGAGAAGGCAGATGCTCAGCATACTTTGTAGGCTGGGATCTCTTCAGATTCAGTCGGTAAAACTGGACCACCCAGATGACTTTTTTGTGTAACCTTCTGGTTTTGATGGGATTCCTCACAGACTAACATAAGACCTGGGCTGATAGACCTCATGTTTTTGCTCTTATACTTCAGATCTGGACTTCCCTCCCTGAATAATTACTTGTATATAATTGCAGGGTTTTTGTAAAGATGAATTAACGGACTTATTTTTTCTACTGAGCTGAAAAAGATCGATTCCTATGTAATTCCAGAACAAGAAAGCACTACACAATAACTTTTTAGTTAGCCTTTTTCTTTAAATCATGAATAAAACATTTCAGACCTAAGGTAAGTCAGAATTGATGACATAATCATATCTACTTGTGAATTCAATGTAGTTTTTAATCAATTGGAACTCCCACCTTTTTGTCCAAGTGGCTAAATCTCTTTTTAGCCTAGAGGTGAAACATATTGAAGCAGCAAATTGGTTTAAAAAGTTTTTTTCCTGTAACTGACTACATACATGTTTTTCCTTTGCTCAGTGTGGTTGAGTCTGAGTGAATCTCATTCCAAGGGAAAAACATAGCAGTTGTCCAGCGGATTGGTAGACTTTTAGTTGTGTGAAATGGAGCCTGTCTAGACTACTGATTACGTAAAAAGTGTTTAGGGTAACTCAAACCCTGTAAAAATAGATTGCTATTTCTCTGCTTTAAAATGCTATAATACTATATATAATTCTTGTAGTAATATAATATCCCACTATAAAATATAAACTCTATGAGACTGAAACTATTTCTCAGTGTTTTGGCAGTGCTACAAGCAATGATGATCCTATCATATTACTGTGGCTTCTTAATAGCATGTGTTGTGTCAAAAGCTCTTATTTTTTATCATTGTCTCTGTTGGAAATAAATTTTATTAGTAGACATATTATAATTAACATTGTAGCATACAGTACTAGTGGTTTATTTTCTTGTACAATATGTTACTTATCTTATAATCTGCATCTCTTAAAAAACCAAGTCTTCATCTGTTTTGCTTAGGATTTCAGAAATTTTGTGATTAAATTGGACTTCATATAATCCCCTAGTTCCTCAGGGACAATTAGTTATTAGTTCCATCACAAATCCATGTTTCTGGTGCCATTTACATTCACAAAATCAAAATGCCTCTTAGTCCATCTCAATATTGCTGCCAAATAATAAAAACATTAGAGCAGCATTGTGCATCTGTCAGCCTGTTTTGACTTCTGTATAATATACATTTTTGAAAAAGCTAGTTTTATACTATTAAATTGATTAGTTGGCTACTATTTCCATTAGGATTGCCCAACTCTTGGTAATTTCCATCCTATTTTCCTTTGAGACTTACTAGTTTTTCACACAGTGAAATGTACAAGAAATGCACTCTGTATAGGCAGCATGACAGATTCTGATAGCATGGAAAATACTGTCAAGGTGCAGTTTTGGTGTATCTTTGTGAAGATCAATTGAAGTACTACAAGTGGGAAAGATGCAGACAAACTGCGAATTGTAACAGAATTGTTAGTATAAAAAAACTTTCCAAACAGCTTGAGAAATAAAGCTTTCATGTCATTTGATGATAGTAAACTAACGGAAAATAATATAGCTTTAGCAATTTGAAAGCTTTTTTAATTTTTTCCACATTTTGGCTGAAGTTCTTTATGACATAAGCCTTTACACTTTCCCGAAAGAACCTCAATGAGCTGTTTGTTAGTCTAAGTTGTTGTTCTATGTTGTCTGCACATCCTCAGCCATGCTTGTACTCTGACACCAACATGGTGATCCCTCTTGGCTTCACACAAAATGGTGCTGAGGCACCAAGTTGGTCTCTGACTACTGCTGTGTCTTGCTGAACCTTTTATTCCTTTATTTAATGTATCTTTGTGCCTTTTTTCTTTTTCTTTTTTTGTATCCTGAGAGTTAACATCACTGTTACACAAATCCAAACCTTTCTCTTATATTCTCCAAGCAGTTGAAATGTAAGCACATGGTATTTGTTTATATGAATGCCAAAACTTAACTTGGGTGCATGCTCTGAAGAGAGGCAGCACCCCTTCCCCTCACCTGTGTTGGATAGAAAACAAACACTGATGCCAGTCCTGATCTCTATCCAGAAGTATGCCAAACACTGATTTTGTCCAAAAGCCATAGCTTGCTAAGACACATCACACAGGCTGACATAGCCTTTCTGAAGCTACATTAGATAAATTTGTAACCTTGAACAAGGTTACCAATTAGGTCAGGAGGCATGAAAAAGCTATTATGGGCTTTTAACATATTTTCGGTGGTTTTTAGATTCCTCACTGACTACAGCAAAGACCAAAGTTAAAGTCTTAGAGGCAGCTAAATCTGGGGTCATCACAGAACACCATATTACACAGAAAGATGTTTGAGAAATAGGTAGGACAGGGATTTAAAGAAAGCTTTGGCTTGCAGGTTTGCTTTTATCTTATGCTAAAAGGTGTTTCTAGACCACGGTGACAGAGAGGGTCAGAGATACAGACCTACAGACAAGGTTTTTCAGGTTACAGTTCCACTGGGGATGAAAGGGTCTAATGGACACAAATATTGTGGAATTTCTTTCTAACTCATTTGCACTAAAGCTTTAACCTTGTGTCTGCTAAACAGTAGATTAAATCTTAGCTTGAATTTTTCAAACCAACAGGAGCCTGTGAATACATCCTTTTCTATAGTTTTCTTACATTTCCAAGGTCCCAAAGTCAGTCCTACTTTGAGGTCTACTTCAGTAATCCCTGAACACAAACCCCCCACAAACATAAGAAGCATAAATTTATACATCTACCTTGACTTCTTTAACATTTTTAAATAACTGCACCTCATTTACTTTTCCCATTTTTAACCATAACCATAATGAAATCCAAAATCTGGAGCCTATTTCATCAGCTCTTACCTGCCAAGTCACAATAGTCACTTTAGCACAAAACTGACACTAGATTTGGACAGGCTCTGTTTCTTATAGTTTCTAAGTCTTAATTGCATGTGTTATGTATCAGAATTATATATCACCAAATGAATTACTTTTCCCTCATTTCTTTATTTTCAAAACCAAGTAGAATGGATAAATATCCCTGTTAGAAGGGGTTCTTTAATGAAAATGCTTTGCATTTTCAGTATTTCTTTAAATACATATTAGAAAGTACCTAATACTGGAAAAATTGTTTTAAACTGTGCTGAAGTGAATTAATTTGTTTTAGAAACACTGCCTCAGCTAGATTTTCATGAACCATGTTTTGTGAAGATATACAGAAAACCTGCATTTCACAGCTTTTGAATGCTCAGCATAGATTGTTACAAGAAATCTGACTCATAATGGCTTTTTATTTTCTGTAAGTGTTGGGAACACTAGGATACTTGAAACAATTTTAAAAATGGCAGAAAACATTTTATAATGCTTTAAAAGAATTTAGCTTACCAGATCTGAGACTGGTAAGGCTTACTTTCTGGTAGAAGACAGTCTGACATACCATTTTTCTCAGTCAAGCATTCCAATTGAGAGTAACTTGACAATATTCTTAATCTGTACCCCTTAAGTGATTGCCTGCAATGGATTTTAAATGAAAAAATCTGTAGCAAAATATCAAACTTTGGTCTTTTATGTTTTTCTATGGTTACTGCTGAAGACAGTGATTGATTTAGCACTGATAATTTACAGATTCACATTAATGTGAATGAAATAGATAGAGATTTAACTGGTAATTGTTCTTCTAGTACGCCTGCAGGTATATTTTGTAGAAGGGTCTGTGTTGCAATAGTTGTTGACAGTCCTAAGAAAAGAGATCTTGTCTTGCAAAGCGTTTTAGAGTATTTTCTATGGGGTGGAGAACAGTATCTGCTAGAAGAGTGACTTGTCCCACCAGTTGGCTCATATGTATAAGCTGAATACCACCATTAGGCTAGAAAGAGGGGAAAAGAATTAAGAAATATACTAAGAAAGCACTAAATGTAATATTGCAGTATTGCAATATATCACTGTTCCTTATAAAATGGGATGCAGCTGCAAGAATCATTAATCCTCTCTACTTCTTTGCCAATCTTGATGTTACAGAAGTGGTGGGAGTAGAACTAATGGAATTTGGATGTGGGTATTAATTCTCCTTTGTAGTTTCCTGTTTAATTTGTTTTTGGTAGATTACTGTTGCATACAAAAAAGGAAATGAGACTTCTACAAGATATAAAACAGACAAGGATGTTAAAAAAAGAGATTTAGTAGTTCATATGAATGAAGAAATGCTCAAACAGAAGTCTTTTCATATCTCAAATGAGAAATAGGTCAGATTTACATCAATCTATGACAGAGAGTTTTCTTTTTTACATGTGTCTTTGTTGACTCCTAAAGTGTCAAAAAACCATATACAGAATTTTTCTTCCTTTTTATTTACCCTACTATTCTCCAATAAGCAAATTGTACTAAAACATACTCCAAACCTTTCTTCTCGGTCAATTTGCCAAAATTCGGAGAGATACTATGGAATAGCTTGGACTCAGTAGCTCTGTGATCTTTCCTGTAAGCTTTTGACCCAAAAGATTACATATCATCAAGTTCATTTGTTGAATTATGCTTAATTCAAGCTTGTTCCAGGGAGTCAGGTCTGTTCTGGGAAATCTTGCCTGATCCAGCTAGCAGCTAGGGATAGACAGTCAGGGGTTAGAAATTAGAATAACAAGCCAAAGCAATGTCTGATCAGTCAGAGCTTCACAGTTCCTTTCTTGCCATATCCAGGTTCAGACAGAAGATTTTGGATCCAATAACAGGGATAGTCAGGAGACACATGTGTTCTATGGAGGCCTTGAACATCCATAAATGAGAGAGACTGAAGATTTGAGAGTCCAGTGGACATACTGTTACAGGATCTGGAGACAACAGAGCAGTGTGGACACCAGCACCTATTCTAAATTTCTCAGCCACATTTTATTCCTTGTGTTCCTAATCCCAGAATCCAGCAGTCAGAACCCAGCCAGCAAATCATTTTCTTAGATGCTGGCCCTTCCAGAAAAACTAACCTTTGGGTTTTAAATAGCTGTGATAGAGCTAATTTTCTTGGCACTTGTGCTAAAACTAGGGTTGCACCTAAGCAACCCTAATTTTAGGGTTTAGGCAAGATTTTTCTTGTAGATGCATTGGCTTTGCAGGATATATGTTATGTTACTTTAAAAAATGCATTTCTGTAATAAAAGTGGAGACTGAAATAACATGGATTGCATGGAGATTTGCACATCTTTATAACATCTGGCCCTTTACCAGTCCCTTTTTCCAGCTTCTAGCTGGTGGTGTAACAGGCTCTCAGATGGTGCAGCAGGCTGGCTGGGGTTCCCAAGCCGGAAAGCAAATAGTGTGGGGTGGCAGCAGTGAGGCTGATTCTGCCAGAGTGAGCATTGGTAGGCACAATGGTAGCAGCAGTGTGCTTTTAACCTATGGGCAGGTAGGAAGTAGAATGGCCATTCAAATCCATCTGTCTGAGAGACAGGCTGGACAGGTTTTAACCCAGAGAGTTGAAGAAGATCCCAGTGCAGCTGATCTTGGATAAAGGGTTTGCAGGCTTGCAGAGTGATAACACTTGTTTGCACAACATGTTGGGTGAGGGATGGTCTTATTTCCTGGTATGAGCCAGCAATGTGGATATGAGCACAGCCCAGAAACGTAACCATGTCCTGGGCTGCAGCAAAAGCAGGGTAACAGAGGGAATTCTGCTCTGCTCTCATGAGATCCCACCTGGAGCACTGCATCCAGCTCTGGGGGGCGTAAAACAAGAAAGATTCTTGTTCTCCTCTTGGAGCAGGTCCAGAGGAGAACAATAAAATGATCAGAAGGCTGGGGCACCTCTTCTAGGAGGAAAGGCTCTTCTAGGAGGAACAACTCAGGTTGTTCTGAAGAAGAGCTGGTAATTTTAGGGAAAGTGGCAGTAGTTTTAAAGTAAAACGTGTTAGATTCAGATTAGACACAAGGAAGAAACTCTTTAGGAGGAGAGTGCTGAAACACTGGCATAGGTTACACATGCCAGAGGGCTGGGAGCTGCCACACCCCTGGCAACATTTAAGGTCAGGTTGGATGGGGCTATGAGCAACCTGAGATGTCACTGAATCAGGGTTGGACTAGACAACCTTTAAAAGGCACTTCCAACCCAAATCAGTCTTTGTCTCATTCTCTGAATCTTAATTCTATGCAAAGTTCCTAGAGTCATTTTGCTGTAGCCAGGCCTAAGATGACTTTGGAAGATTCTAACATCATTTTAATACAGAAAATAAAAAAAAAATATGAGTGTTTTTGCATATTTCCAAACCCACTTCCACTTTTTCCTTTGATTAGGTGAGCTGTGTAGTAGAGAGATGCTGGCTGTCCTGAGAGGCAGGTTATTCATATATCTTTTACTTACAAAGTTACTGGTTGCATTCTGCGTGCCTGGTCTCATAGACCCAATTAAATGGGAATCCTAGCCTCGCTCTAAATGCAGAGTTCCTAGATGCCACAGTTATCTATAACCTTCTTGCTGAACTGTTTTACCCATTTGTTTTCTAATACACATTTCTAATATACTTTATACTAATAGAAATTATTGGCTTTATGTCATGTTATGCTTATGCTCGCCGACTATATTTAGTAAGAAGAATCTGTGAGGGATGTACATGGAGGGGCACTAAGAGATAGCTGCAGAGGAATTATTTACAAGAGCATGTAATGGCAGAACAAGGGGAAATGGTTTCAAACTGAAAGACGGTAGGTTTCCATTAGATACTGGGAAAAAAATTATTGTGAGGATGGTGGGGTATTGCAACAGGCTGCCCAGAGAAGTTTTGGATCTCCCATCACTGAAAGGGTTTACCATGTTGGATGGAGCTACTGGTCTAGTGAAAATTGTCCCTGTCCACAGCAGAATGGTTGGACTAAATGATCCTTAAGGTCCCTTCAACACAAGTCATTCTATGACATATTTTGGGATTCTTTAAAATGTTGCTTGTGTCACTGTATTGATCATTTAGATCAGGATTTGATTGCATTGACAATTACATCAGGGTTTTCAACCAGAAAGTTTATGTCAAAAGGACAAGAGGATTTGGGGAATGTCAGTTTAGGGTTGTGGAAATGGAATACCAGCATTAAAAAAAGTACACAAAACCAGCACACCAAGACACAAAATATTTAGAATAAAATAAAAAGTAACAAAGTTTAATTTGGTTTTAGAGTTCAGGTGAAACATAAATCATCTAATTATATTTGAAATCTCAAAGGTGTCAAAACCCATTTTCTTTTAAGGTCTCTCACATTGCTTTGTAGACTCATGAGATCTGAATGTTTAATTGTTTTACCTGACTTTTGCATTTCCCTTTCATTGATCTCTAAAGTGCAGCTGCTTCTTTTCACTAGATGATTCTACAGAAAGCGGGTAAGTGTGCCCAGCTGGATAATAAAAAAAATCAAAATGAATGCTACTATCCTAGTAAATGAAGGGATTAAAACAACAACAACAACAAAACCAAAAACAAAAAATACAAAAACCAAACCAATAAAAATCCCAACAAATCCAAAAAGAACCGAAACAACAGACAAGCAGAAACTCACCAATATAACAATATTTTTCCAGCTTGGGACCTCTTTCAAACTAAGAGAACTTATGTACTTATTTTAGAGGTCCTTCATCTGAAGAAGAAACCCCAAATCAGTTGGATTTAATAGTCAATAAGTGTCAACAGAAGAAATAGACTTGTTGGACTACACAGTGAAGCATTATGAAGCTGAATGCAATATTACTGAAAAAAATATTAGTTCTTAAGAGCAAGGAGTTTGAGTGGGTTTAATAACGGGCAAATCTTTCAAAGTTTACTTTTTGCATATTTTCTTTTACTAAAGAAGTAGTTATCTTTATGCAAAGTATTTTGGAAATTGTTGAATGACTTTTTTTTCTCAGTCCTTTATCTACTTAAGAATGTGAATTCATATTAATAACCATTAAATCTTGCTCTTTTCTCCATGTTGCCTTCAGAAGCAGCTCAGCAGAAGCATGCATTTTTCTAAATGTTCTTCTCTCTTTCATTTCTGGAAAAGAAAAGGGAAAACAAAGAAACTCCGCAATTACTTTATGCCAACTGTAGCAATGCCAAAAATCTTTGTAATCTAAATTATTTTCTTCTATGTGTGAAAACAGTTAATAGCAACTCCCTGTAGCTAACTGCAGACTAAGCACTGGAGCAGAATATTAAACAGACATACCTCTTTATGGAATACAAAGGGGTTTTTTAGTCCACAAAGCTAGCAGTACAGTACCTGTCACCCACTGTCTCCTATACACAATGTCTGAAACTGGTACCATATGCAAAGATGTCAAAATGGAGTTATAGTAACAAATCATGATTTATTTCTCTCTAAATGAAGAAAAGAACAAAACAAATTCTTAGAAAACCCCAAGCTGGGGAGCACAAGAATCTGAATTACCGTCCTTGTGCATGAGCTGTGTTTCCGAGTTACATTTCTTGTGCAGCAGACAGCCACCACGTGATGCTGATGTCCACGCTCTGAGTACTCAGTGGCTGAGCAGGGAAATGTGTTGACTTCCTCTGCATCTTCATGTTTTCTGGGTTGTTCTAAGCAGGCAAATCTTTGCCACTGTCCAGACAAGTGATAAGCAAGCTAGCATAATGACATGATGGTTAAATTTCCTCTTTTTCTCTTAGTTACAAGTTCTCTACTCTCCTTTGAAGGATAGGTAGGGTGTTAAAGGTTCCAAGTAAGTCGGTCAGTTTTAAAGACATTTTGTCACTATGCTATGCAGTGCAGCAGTATCAGGCTTCATAATCTCTGGAATACCTTCAACTATTTGTGAGCCAAGTCTCCCACTAGATCACCCCCTGAGTAACAGATACAAAAGTGGCATCCAGATGGCTCCAGAAAAATGGTGAAAATTGACTTATGTTATATATAGTATTATTACATATTATGTATAATATATATATATCTATATATATGTGTGTATGTGTATATATGTGTATATATATCCCAAATGGTTCTCAGTCAGGCTTGAGAATCCGTCCTGTTATGGAAGGGAATTGTCAGCTATGGCTTATAAAATGTCTTTGAAGTGCTTTATGAGTAGATTCAATCTAATACCAGATGGAGTTCACAAAGTATAATACTACACAGTATACTAGAAAATGTATACCACTAATGGAGATTTGACCTGTTTCACAATTGCCACAATCAGTGGCTATAATCCTCCTTTGGGGTTCCCTTTGGCTTTGCTTCATGAATCTGATGGATAAACTTACAAGTCTAAGAAAGACTTATTGCTATGAGAGATGAACTATAAGGCTACCATAACAACACCTGCGTTTATCAGAACAGAAGAATTTATTGTTGATAGTTTCTTTACTGTGAACTCAGCAAGAAAAATGAAGGTTGATATCAAAATTACAGTGTTATCATTTTCTGGTAAAGAGAAACAAACATGGTATATAACTTAGTAAAACAGAGGACAAAGTAAGTGAATTATTTCGTGGTTGTTACTGGATTTAGAGTGTAGTTAATTGCTTTACTAAGAAAGTAAACGAAATCATAATGGGAAATATATTCATCTAACTGCACCTCATGTGTTGCTCATGACATACTTGGAAGGAGATCCTGAAGTTCAACAATGCAGTTTTTTTCTAAATAACTGACATGAGAGATTTAACATCTTATCCTGTGATATAGTGTGAGCATCCCAGAATTCTCTGCATTTTGTTATAGTACAGAGTGTGAATTCATTAAGATGTTGAATTTTTTTTAACAACTTGGAATATTTTTATTTCTTTTCCCTTGGAGAAATTTTTCACTGTTTATTTTTTTATGTTATTTGATTGGTCTCTTCCACACAGCAGTAGAGATGAGTTTTTCCCAGACAAAGGAATCTTAAGATAGGAATGGCACTTAAGAAGTGAGAAAAATTTTTGTTTTATCTTTTTAATAAATTATAATAAGTGGATAAATGGTTTTGTCATTTAGAGTCTGGAGATTATCAATAGGGACAAGTAGGCTTGCAGATTATTTGTAGGAACAGCTATGTCAATTGAAAAATATCAGAAGAGAATAAATCAACACTATTTATGAAGAAGTCCAAGCAATCCAGTTGCAACACTGGATTGGTGTAATTATCCATAAAATGTCATTGTTAATTGATGCCCTGGCTGTTTTGAACCACTGAAATGGGGTTCATCACAGATAATCTCTTCCACACGCTAAAGCAATATCGACACTGGCTTTAGCACCAGTTGATACTTGGCTTCAGCATCAGTGAGCAGTGCTTGTCCCTCTTTCATCTAGTGATACAGACATATTATTAGGGCTGCCCAAAGGTAAGCAGCCAGAATCTTGATTTTCACCTAAGCTTGGTGTTATCCCTAAGTGTTGTACTAGAGAGCTCCTGCATCTTTTTACAACACTTAGGGATGTACGGGTGAGAAGTGCTGTTCAAGTGCTAAGTATTGACTAATTCTATTATCACAAAGATTGCAAATTTTGCTTATTGGGGGTGTTCAGTGTGAGGGCCCTAATAAAAGATAATGAGAGGTGAGCGGGAAATGACATGGATTCCTGTAGAGAGGTGTATTCTGGTACAGAATGTTCCTTTTTCCCCACCTAAAAACCTAATAGCTCTGTGTTACTGTTTATCATCCTGTAATTGCAAGTACTTTCAAAGGAAAGTAGTTGCTCTCTTTGGATTGGTGTGAAAGTGTGTATTTAGAAACGGCTTAATGTAAAATTGGGATAACAGAAAGTAGAAGGAAACCCAAGGGTTACTCAAGGGAAACCCAAGGTATTCCCTTCTTAGAGAGCTTGAGCTTCCTAAGTGTAAATTAACATAACTAACATTTACATGAGTTATACATATACAGTGCAGAGACTAGCATCCCAACTACAGAATGCTATTATGCAAACACAATTAATGACTATGCAATGTTCCTGTGTATTGAATTGGGACTGAATTCCAGATGGGAATTGTAGCGGCGCGTTTTCTAGTTCTTACTTATTGTTAATAATCATTTTTCTATAATGGTTCTTCCCAAGTTCCCCCCTGTACTTCTCCCCATTTGGTACAATCTCCTGCCTGGGAAATTCCCTTCGTTCCCCTCTGTTGCAATATGTTGTCAATCATCCATTGGTCTCCTCCCAGTGCCTGCCCCCCTCCGGGAAGCCTCTCCCCCTCATTCCAGAGGCTTCGGAGAGGGGCTCGGTCCCGGATTGGAGCAGGCTGGGGGTGCCCCACCCCTCGTTTCCTATTTGCTGGCTGTGTGCCCTCCCCGTTTCCCTGATTGGTTTTCCCTCTTGTGTCCACCCCCTTCCCCTAGTCCCTGATAAGCAGTGAGCCTCCCCCTGCTCCCTCGCTCTGCCTCTCAGCCTCTGCCTCGGGCTGGGGCTTCGCTCAGGGCCCAGGCCCCTGGGCCTGGGCCTGGCTCTGGCCTTGGCCCTCTTAGCTCTCTCTCTCTCCTGGGACACGTGAGTGCCTGCACCATGGGGTGCATGTGACAATAAACTCTATCTTGCCACGAGGCCTCCTTCTTCTTACCTTCGTCGAGCCTCACTAACAGCTCTCGTGCATCTTCTGAACTACCAAGAAGGTAGTGGCCGGTCTGCTAGCCACTGCCTAACCAGACTTGAAACAATTCCCTGCCAGGGCAGCCGGGATTCGCTGGAACACCATCTCCAGCAGGCACTGGGAATTATTTCAGGAATGAGTAAGAAAGTTTTAAATATGTCTTTGCATTTAACAAAGTTACAGTTCTGGAATTGTCTGGAGAAAAATACAATAGAAAAGGAAGAGGAGCTCATTATGAAGTGCACATGCACACAGAAATAATTTCCTGCAGAATCTTTTAATAAAAGTTAGAATTGTACTAAATATGTTTATATTACTCTTTTCTCCACTTTCTCTCTGGTTGTTTCTTTATACAGTATACAGTTTTTGTATGTAGTCTGATATGGAGCTGTTTGCTTCAGATGATATCTAAACAGTGACCTAAAGAGCAACAGGTGAAGGTGAGACATCATAGAAAATAGGATCATTAGCGCTGCTGCTTTATGTGAGCATATTCTAAAACATGATAATCTGTTGATGTGAAGGTCTTAGAACTAAATGTTTTTTAAGAATACGTAACTTACAGAAAAAAAGTGTGTTAAAAAGGCCCCTTTTGAGTTTGAAAAGGCTAAGTGAAGAAATAAAAATATGCAAGTTCTCAGAAAAAAGTACTACTAAGGAAAGTCAGAAGGCAGAATAGATATGCCAAAAATACAACCAAATAAAATAGAAGAATACATGCTGATGTTAAAGAAATAAATGTTTCTTTAGGGAAATGTATGTAGAGATTCTTCTGTGCCAAATGGAAAAAAAATTCTGTACTTCTTTTGTTACTGATCTCACTGCCCTATAATTTTGCATATTGAATTTAATGCCGTTAGACTTTGTGCTCTTGCCATAAGAGGTTTAATTGTGAATTAATGGGCATGCTTGTAAGTGTTTTGCAGAGGAGTATGCATTGAAATTCAGAAATGTGCATTCTCATTACTTTCAGTATTTTATGTTTGTAGGAAACTGGGTCTCACTCCCCCACCAAAACCAGCCTGTAAATTCTAATATTCTATTCCATATTCAATACTGCTTAAGGGTGATGCCAGAGAAAGAACTAGATCTCAAAAACTGTAAAGGCAATATTTCTATCTTTAGATGTGGATGTTAGTGAAACAGGGAACTTTTACATGTAGAAAAAGACTGTAGAGCCAGAAAAACAAACTTGGACTTATTCATCCTACTGACAACAGCTATCAATTCATGAGAATACAGTGTGTCTACTGCAGTCATGGAGAGCAGTGGTGTCACTAGTACCAAGCCAGCTCCCTCCTGGCCTTGTCACACCGACAATCCATCACTTTCTACAGTGGAGCAGATAATCTGCTTGAAATTCCAAGCAGAAGGGAAATATCAGCCCAAAATTTCATCTTTTTCTTAATTTTCTTTTGTTCCTTTAAAGAGGGATTACAGAAGGAGTTGAGATGAGCACAGACTATACTACAGCTACAGTTATTAGCTCATTTTTCCTAAATATTAGCAATCTTCGTGTATCCTGAAATGGAATCCAACAGTTTGTGACATCTGAGGCACCCCATAAACATATTTAACTGTCCTAGCTGCATAAGAAGGCAAATTGAAAGCCTTGTCAATCTTTGTTAATAGATTTGGTTCAGTAGGAGAAAATTAACCTGAAAATCTTCCATCAGTCCTTTCCATTTTCAGTACTTTTGATTTCAATCTTTGAACTATGAATGAAAAGTGACAGGAGCTGCCATACAGGTGTTTGTAGGGACACATTCCAGGTACCTCATTCTTAATTTACTTCTTTTATTGTGTTTCCTCTTGTTTAAAGTTTGGTGAAGAGGGAGGAGGAGAGATTGGCTAAGAAGACAATGATAAACTGCGTCTTAGGTCAGTACAAATCTTTATTAAAAGAAATTGTTACATAGTTGCTGTAACTAGAGCTTTCATTCCAGTGATATGGACTAATGACATATTAGTTAACATAAGGCTGTAATTCCAGCCCTTCCTGCCCTTCAAATTGTATTCTTCCTCCCAAGACTCATACACATCTTTACATTTCCATACTAGAGACTCATATGTTTCCTTTTATCTCCCTTTTTTCCCTAAGAAATTAATTTTTTTGACAAATGCGATGTCCAATTTGCATTTGAAATACGTTGCTCTTTTCCGTAAACTTTGGGGTTTTTTTGACATTGGGCAATTTCTACTGTATTGTGCTGCCAGTTTCAATATTTCTTACATCATGGTTTATTCTTCTTAAACATAGTCCACAGAGCAGTGGCTGGCTTTTTGTCATCAGTTTAACATCACTACAGGCTGCAAAGAGATTTGATTACAGAACTGCTTACACTTTGCCACGTGACTTCTCTATTCACTTCAGAAATACATATTTACTTGTTGTGCACCCCATTGTCTTGTGTTATAAAGAGGACTTTTTGTACAGCAGATGATTTATTAAGTACTTCACTCTACCTTTTCTCTTGCATTTTCAGAGTTTTCCAATATAGACTATTGATGAGCTGAAACATACTTTATACTTTTAGCTGCTGCCTTAGACTTCTTATGAGGAATAAAAGAATAAATATTTATGATACTAAAAAGAGAATTTTGAGCAGTGCATTCAGAATTTTAATTTGACCCAGTACATATACTAGCGAATGGTCTGGGGCTAAAGAATTATAATGTAATAATTTAATTTGGAGACATTGATAAGGGTGTGTTTAATCTCTGTCTAACTGCAAAACTTTCTCACATAAAGATTGTTTTGATTTTATTAGGCAGATCATGACAACAGGTGAGGTCAACAGAGGTAGCAACAGGATGTCTACAGCCAGAAAGCTTGATTGAATTCCTTCCCCAAGGAGCAGTGGAAATACAGTCTGCAGACTAATCCTCTTGATTGGTGCATTCTTCCAAGCACAAGAGAAATTTTGACATACTAGGGGCTAAGGCAAAGTAGGAAGATGATTAGAAGGTAAATAGCCTGTGGATGAGATCAGGCAATTTTTTCTTATCAGTCTTGAAATCAAATGTTCCTCTGGTCATATAAAATTAATTTCATCTTGAAATAGCACTGAAACCAGGTAAGTAGCTGCAAAATGTCATGAAAAGTGAAAGAGTAAACTCTTTTTTTACTTTAGTCCTATTCTTCCTCTTTTAAGAGAGATTTTATCTACAGATGAAACAGCATAATGTAGATTCAATAGGCTTTTTAAGGGTAGAGTTTTCTCCCTTATGTCTAGGAGTGCTGTAAAGCAAAAAAAAAATCTATTCATGGCTCAAACCCACATTAACTTCTTTCATTAGAAGTCAGATTTACCAAAACTATAAGGCTACCCAAAGCAAATCCCAACAGAGTTGTAGTAGAGGTGCACAGAAGCACTTGTCCTGACAGTATCAGAGTTCTTCAGAGCTACACCTGGAAGAAAGGCAGAGGAGTCACCCGTGAGCGTGTGTGAGAGAATATTTAAACTGCTGCCATTCTGGTGCTGGGTGGGCATGCCCAGCCCTGTCTGGAAACTGGGTAGCTCAGCTGACTTTCTGACCGAGTGTTTGTCACGGTCATAGTGTATCAGCAAAGGTTCAGTCGCTGGTGTAGCTACATGGCCTCTGCACAAGAGCTGCCTTCAACTTGGCCAGCCTGAATTCAAGTGGAATAGAAGGTTCTTTGCCCACACTTGACTACTAGTAGACCTATTCCTAAACAACTACATGTAAGAAGTGGAAGAAAGAGAACTCTGAAAGGAGTAAAATAACAGAAGTAAGAGTAAATATAAGTACCTTGTAAAACAAGAGAAGTAACCACAGCTTTCCAGTTCTTTAATTTCTATATTCTTTTGCTAGAGATAACTTTTAATATTTTTCTAAACAAATTTGCACACAAGCTTTAAATGGCTGGGCTGTTACTGTCTGGTTCCTTCCATGAGACAAACAGCTTGGTTCTTTATGAAGTTACTTGGTGAAAGTTTTTTTCTTGGAAATTTTTCTTGGAAATTTTCTTGGAATGTTTTTTTCCTTGGATAGTTAAATTCTTAATTGTCTCCTATCAGGACCAAGAAGCAACTTTGAGGAGATATATTTTCTTGACTCTTGGAGGTCTGTCTTGTCCCCAGGCAAGCTCTAGACCATCACTCATAATGCTATCAGACTCATAGTTGGTATTACTGGCAAAAAGAAGTTTTGTACAAAAAAATTTGTACTATCACAAAGTAGTTGAAAAGCAATCAGGTTTGATCACTGATCATTGGTAAAAGCTGCATATTCATTCACTTTCTTTCCACTTCCTCTCTGTAGCTTGATACTTTGATAAAGAGATAACAAATCTTTTCTGTTTTACTGTATCACTTAGACTTGATTTTCATATGTCACAGAACAACCCAGCAATTACTCATCATTATTTATATGTTAAGGTGTTGCATTTCTTGCTACCACTCACATATTGTAAATAGAGCCCCTTCTGAGTACAGTTTGGACTATGTTGTTAAGGGCAACCCACATTTTCATTTGGGACTTTAAGAACCTGGAGATTTCAGAAATAATTTTCTTGATTTTTTATAACAGTATTTTTCTCATGCTCAGACTTACACCTCTGTCATCATGGTTTTTCTTCGAAAAAATTAAAAATTATACAATTGTAAAGATCATTATAGTAGACCTCCTCACTTAAAGCTAAGTGGATATCTTTCTAAGTGGTTTGATTTTTCTACCATATACACCATGGCAGACATTTTACCAGTGTGAGCTGGATTTATGAAGCAACAGTAGAAGCTTGTATTTGGTAGAAGTCTCTGCTTCTAGTGGAATTGTGAGTCTGAAGACTCAGAAAACCTGTGGATTCATCCTCCCTTTCTGCTTCTTTGTGTAATCAATTCCTTCTCTCTGTTTTGTTTTTTGCTAGCAGACAGGAAGTCCTTGCATAGTGAGTAGGAGCACTTCCCGAAGTTTTTTCTTCCTTCCTTCATCTCCAGCTGGGAGGAAATATTGCTGTCAGGTAGATTCTCTACTCACCACCTACTGTGGAACAGGAAATAACCATACAGATGTTTGTTTGATAGGCACATGAAACAGCAGGGAAGATTTTTGAAACAATAAATTAACATATGAGTATCAAGTAAGGATATTATTTTCTTTTACAAATAATGTTCTTCTTAATGATTCTGTCTCATTTCTGTTCTGAGGTAGTTTATACAGAAATCCTGGAAAATAAGTATTTCAGATTCTGAAATTTATACGTAATAAAACTGCAACTTGGTGGCCATCATTGCTATCAATTACCTGCTGGCCATCATACAATCCTAAACATGTGACAGATAAACCAAGTGAATGCTGAAATCTTGCTGTACAGTGTATTGAGATAGAAGTCTGTGAGCTGTACTCATGGTGAAGACTTCTCTTTACTGTGTTGTGGTTGTTAGATTCAGAGTAATGTTGATTCAGAGCAATTGTCTTAGCTTCCTGGAGTCATTAGATATCTTTAGGATTAGTATTGTAGAGAAAGATATTTTGATAGTGTTCCTTGATAAATTGCCCCTCTTTGTTCTGAGGCACATTCCTCAGTTTTAGAGCTCTGCTTCCCATTCTGCACTTTTAACTGATTAAAATTCCTGCCCAGGAAGTGGTATTTAAAAGACCTGTGCTTAGGGACATGATTTAGACTCTGAATCTAACAACCACAACACAGTAAAGAGAAGTCTTCACCATGAGTACAGCTCACAGACTTCTATCTCAATACACTGTACAGCAAGATTTCAGCATTCACTTGGTTTATCTGTCACATGTTTAGGATTGTGTGATGGCCAGCAGGTAATTGATAGCAATGATGGCCACCAAGTTGCAGTTTTATTACGTATAAATTTCAGAATCTGAAATACTTATTTTCCAGGATTTCTGTATAAACTACCTCAGAACAGAAATGAGACAGAATCATTAAGAAGAACATTATTTGTAAAAGAAAATAATATCCTTACTTGATACTCATATGTTAATTTATTGTTTCAAAAATCTTCCCTGCTGTTTCATGTGCCTATCAAACAAACATCTGTATGGTTATTTCCTGTTCCACAGTAGGTGGTGAGTAGAGAATCTACCTGACAGCAATATTTCCTCCCAGCTGGAGATTTAGTAGTGGACTTGGCATTGTCAGGTGTATAGTTGGACTCAGTGTTATTGTGTCCCTTCCAACCTAAATGATTCTGTAGTTTTGTGATTCTAGGTTTTCATTTCCCTACCTTAATTTTCTTTGCAAATTGGTCAAGCATCGTAACTAAGATTAATCCAAAATTCTGAAGATGTATGTATTCCTTTCCTAATAATTAATTACTAAGCTGAGTTTCCTGTCATCTGTATAAACATTCAAGTGTTATATTGAGCCGACTAAGAATTATTTCTGAGCACTAACAGTCCCATGGTATTCTAGTTGTAAGTATTAAGAGAAGCCATGTCACTGGCAGCTGAAACTTCCATTGCTTTTTAAGTCAACCACGCAGTTGGGTTTTGTAGAATTTTCTTTTAATAATGCTGGTCTGTGCAATCTACTCAACAGCAATGAGAAAACTGATTCAACGTGGGACTTGAACATCTGCCTGACAGTAAGCATTCAGTAATTCCACTGATTACAATTAAAGGGTTCACGTGTTTCAAGTTAAACACATTTAAAGTGCTCTTCTGAGTGGTACATGTTTTAAACTGATGTCACTCAACTACCAAGAATATAACAATCGGCCTAGAAATCCTTATAATTACACTTATTAAAACAAAATACTTAAGACTATTCTTGCCTAGGCAATGTAATTTCCCAGACTGTGTTTCTAGCCTTCTTCCCTTCAGTACAATAAATCAGAATTAGATTTCCCCATATTTCTCATGACAGCCTTGTAGTGTTTTTGCTTTTTTATATCCACTTTCTGACTTTACAGTGTTCAGGTGCTACCTACTTTTCTTCTTATAAAAAGCCATTAGGAATTTAATTAAATTATTTAATTGTGCTTATGATCTAGACTCAGAAAGGCCTCCTGTTTGTTGCCAAAACCAGGTAATCATTTAGGCTTTAACCTCCAAGTTGTCGTGCAGGGCATCCCACAGTTGCAGAAACAAGCAGGGGTTTCAGTTAGAATAATTCATGTATGCCGTATGCTATCTTTACTTGGAACTGCAATGTGTGGCATAGGGTGCTCTGTTTTTGTTCTTTAATGTCAGCTTCCCCCTCCCCGCATACCCTCAAATCCCAGGATGTCTGAAGACATTCCTACCTGTGTGATACTTAAGGAAGAAAATATGGAAGAAATAGGACATATGGCAGATTCACTGAAAATTGTAATGTTTTAAAAGTGTATATACTTATTCCAGGTGTGTCATAGCTATATATACTTCTTGAGCTTAAGATAAATTTCAGTTTAATGCAATTCTCAGTCTTTCATATTTTTTTATTTAGGATGTTACTCAAACTATAATAATCAATGTCTGTAGAAATGTTACTTATGAATGTCTATTATTTTTTAGTACCTAAACAAACAATTGTTTAGTTTCAGAAATTGCTTACCACAGCAACTCTTCTCATATGCATTTAGTGATCATAGAATAACCTTACAGAAGTCTGTATCTAGTTATAAAAATGTACTAACCTTATCAGCTATGTGCATAATTCATTTGCTGCCATTTACTTCCTCCAGTGTGTGTTGGACATGGCTGAAAACTGAAGAGATGAGCTCCAAAAACATCTGTTTATTTCACTGTCTCCACTTACTTAAAATGGGTTGGTGTTTCCTCTTGTGAAATCCTGCTTTCTGGAGGCCTCTGCAGTTGGGAAATATGTGCAAGTGAAGAGATGTAGATTGAGATTTCCAAACCCATGAGAGTCACTTTAGCAAATGGTCTTCTGAGGGTTGTCTTCTGCTTGGAAGGCTGCAAATATTACAAGTCTGATGGGTGTTCTGATGAAATCTGATGACTACTTCTCAGTAAATGAAATCAAGTATCGACCTTGATCATCAAATGTGATTACTGGTGCCAAGTTCATATGCTTTTAAAGTACTTTCACCATATAAACTTGAAAAATTGCTAATTTTTTTTTCTTTAACCCTCCTCACTGACAAGGGAATCACAGGGTAAATAATTTAGAGAAGGAAACAAATTATTTCTTTTCTTACTTCAAATAAAACACAGAAAGTTACAATTATGTGCAATTATGAAAACTAAGCTGTACACAGCATGTGTAAAAGTGATTGATTAAAGATCTGTGTGTTGCTGTACCAAGAAAAGCCCACACAAACTATTAGATGTCAATCTACCCTTCCACAAAAGTGCCTGATATACAATTTCCTATTTTCCTCTTTTCTCCCACATATCTTTGGCTTAAGGTTGAAAGCATACACAAAATGGACAATTTTATCTTGCATTGGATGGTGACTTTCGGGTATTTGCACACTGTAGTGTTGATTAGTATATTTAACAAACAACATCAACCAACAAAAGTTTGCAATGAAACAGTGATAGAAACCATGTTTGGAAATTAAGAAAGCAGCTCCATCAGGAAATTAGTCATAATGAGAGTCTGGAAGGAAAAAATTATATATAAAGAGGGTTTTAAAATTCAGGTGCTTTCAGTGTAACTTAAAACTCCTCCTACAAACTCACAGCAAGGCAAGTATCATAATATAAATAATTAATTTGATTTGAAATAAAACTGCTTCTAAATTATTTTAAATCACCTGGAGAATATCAGTCTTGAAATAATCTGAAAGTCACTGGAAAACTCTTCTGGCCTCTCTAAACTCCCCAGAGTCTGAGGTCTGATTAAACTCCCCAGGCTTAGAAGAAAGGTTTCTTTACAGAGTCTACACAGCCAGCAATAATTTGTGCAGTTTGATTCAAATTACATTACTTTCACAGTTCAGATGACTTTATGCATAGACAAGGATCCTGATCAAAATTGAATTTTTTTCCTGTCTTTTCTTGACAATGCCTTGACTTGTTACTCCTTGCTTGCTTTTTTTTCTCAATGTCATTTACACATTTTACAATGTCTACTGCAGGTACATCTTTTAACTCTTTATGTTTGTCTTCTTTACATTTGTCTTCTGTGTGCATTTCATTTTTGGGTTTCTGTTTAATTTTAAATTCCTTTTCACTTTTTTTTTTGAAAAGCTGGATTTCTCAAGAACATATATTCTCTTCTTCAACATGGAAGAAATTCCAGCTTCATCACAGAAGTTGTCTGCTTGAAATGCACCAGAACCTTTCATTCTTTTTTTCTTTCTTCTTAAATTTTCCTTTCTTCTTCTCATGCTCCTTTTCATCATCAGATCATACAAAGGTCATGAGGTAGTGACAGCTCAGTGATGTTGTTCAATCCAGAAAATTTTGTAGGACTGATTTCTTCAGAGCTGGGAGTATGAACAAGTCCAGCACTGTGTTCTACCTGACAGTGTTCACTAGGGCTGCTAGTGGGTAGCAGGAAGCATTGGGTCATTCTGGTTCCCTGTTTTCAAAGCAAAATCTTCTGCTACCTGTTGGTGACACCGTTGGGGTCTCTCTCAATGGCACAGCAGCTCCCTCTTAGCCTCACATGTGGGGCTTTGCCTCACACCCCTTTTGACCTCCACCACTTGGCCATGAGGAAGGTGAAGGGCCTTGAGGGGAAGCTATGGGAGAAGTGGCTGAGGTCACTTGGCCTGGAGGAGACTGAGGGGAGACCTCACTGCAGTTACAACTTCCTCATGAGGGGAAGAGGAGGGGCAGGCACTGATCTCTTCTTTCTTGTCACCAGCAACAGGATCCAGGGGAACGGCCTGAAGTTGTGTCAGGAGAGGTTTAGGTTGAATATCAGGAAAAGTTCTTCATCCAGAGGGTGGTTGGCACTGGAACAGGCTCGCCAGGGAAGGGGTCACAGCACCAGCCTGACAGAGCTCAAGAGGCACTGGACAACACTCTTGGGCACATGGTGTGACTCTTGGGGATAGTCCTGTGCAGGGCCAGGAACTGGGCTTGATGATCCTTGTGTGTTCCTTCCAACTCAGCATATTCTGTGATAATTTCTGCCAATGTCACCTCTTTATTTTCCCTTTGCTTATTAGACACCTATTCAAGCTGTGTGTAATAACCCCAATAAATGTGCAGATCATACTTTCTAAATGTTTTATAATAGCTTGAAGCCACTATCAACTGAAGGGCAATTTACAGTAATTTGGTGTAGCAGTAGGGAGGAAACCTACTTTGTGTGCACTCCATAGAGTCTGGTTCTCAGTAGGCCTGACTTCTTTCATTTAAAGCAGAATACATCCTGCAGAGAAAATTCAGAACACGTTAATCATTGCTTCTGACAAAATTTTTTCAACTACATTAAACATTAGAAATTAGCGTTTTCCCACCAGTCTTCTAAAGTCACTGTTTTTTTAGAAAGAACAGATTATGGTTTTCTATTAAAAAGAAATAATCTATAAAACCAAAATTCTATTTACACAAATTGTTTGGTTGAGTTGGACACTCAGTCCAAAAAAAGATGCAGGTTCACTTCTTATATACAGCCCTCATTGCCTTCCAATTGAAATATAGGCAGACATCTGCACAAAATAATCGCTGACTGACATTCTGAAAACTTTTTTTTCTCTTTTTCCCTGTATAGTCATTATTTTGCAGGGTTGGGTAATAAGTCAAACAATCTTTCTCTTCGAATCTTTGCATTAACCAACTTTTAGGGGAATATCATCCTGAATGACAAATAAGCAAGACCTATTTTACTTTGAAAAAACCTTATAAACATTCATTTATATTTTGTACTTCAAAATAATGATAAATAGAAATTGATTTCTAGGGAAAAGAAATTAAAAAAAAATTGTAGAAAATGGCAAAAATTTTCAAAGTACCTATAAGAATTTAAAACATAAAGTAGACCAAACTTTTACCTTATCATTTCTGTCTGAAACAGAAAGAAAGTAGTATTCTGAGACATTTCATATGCCCTTTGGAAAGCAGAGGATACATATTGTGAAATCCTTTTCTCTTGAAAATTTCCTTGAAAAATTGTGTACCTCCCATATTTCATAACTCATTTTATATTGATCATGAACATTCCTGCATACCTGGGAAACAAGACACACATTTTTCATTTTAATCTGTGAATAGCTTCTATTTCCATTTAAGGAAAGCCAGCAAAGAACAATCACCTGGTTACCATTGCAAAGAACATTCTCTTTATTCTTCAGGAGTCTGATTCTGAACCTAAATCTTCTCTATGCAAAGCAGCTTTGAAGAAATAAGTGAACATTTGATTTTAGTTATTCAATTATTTCAATTGCAGGACAAATTGGTTGCAATTTACTGAACCAAAGTGAAGATATGATTTGTGAGGTAGACTTTTAAAAAAACCCATCAGGAGTCATACTATAGTAACAGATGTTAGTAGTAAATATTTAATTAAGGAAAAATCATATTCTGCTCTCTGCCTTGTATTAAATGACCTTGCACTAACAAGGGTACCAAACTGACTCTGAATAAACACTAGTAGAGAAAATTTCCGAAGAATTAAGGAAGATATGAGTAGAGTGATACAATTTTTTAATCATATATAGTCCTGCCATAATTTTGCAAAAGCAGCAGGCTAGATGACCAGGCTGTGGCAATATGACTGTGCCCAGAGACTGAAATTTGTCTCCTGACCTCAAAATGATATGTAGGCCTGAGGCATCCCCAGACAACACCCTCACTGATAAACAACCCAGCTAGAAGTTAAATATATTATCTAGTATATCTACCTTTGATACTTCTTTTAGAATTCAATGAAATATGTAGAAATAATTTAAATCTGTGATTGTATCACAGTGCTTCACAAATATGAGATTCGGAACAAAACTTTCATTGGCAGCTATATGCATAATGTAAGCTGCTACCAAGTTATTTCACCAGTCTGAAGCAAACAGTTCCAAATCTTGCGGAGGCTGAAGGGTAACAACAAATATGTCACAACACAGTCATGGCCTTTCTAGTAGGACATGACCTCAGTGACATCCATAGCAATAGATGTAGACTGAACTATAGTTTAAATATTATGACATAAACTTTGTTGTCCTTATCTCTACCTATTTTTCAGGTCATCTCTGCAGTGTGAAACGTGGTCAATTCTTTGAATCAAAATATATAACAAAGTCTTGCTAAAACAACCTCTTATGAAAAAAGTAAACCCAAAGTCTGGCAATTAGACATTACTAATATTTAGGTTTTTAAATGACAGATTTTTCAGTTCAAGCTCATTTCTATTTTTAATGGAATCTAATGACTTGATGCCCACTGTTGTTTCTTTCTTATGTAAGTATTACATCAACTAATGCTAATAAATATTGCTTTCACTTAAAACAATAAACGGATCTTAGTGGACTAATTTACTCTCTGTTAGGTTATTTCCAAATTGAAGATTCTTACTAACATTAATGAAATTGCTATATGAAATGCAGTGTTGGAGAAGGCCTTGACAAAAAAACCAGCCTGAAGTAGTGTACCCTTTTAGCATATAAGAATGTGTTTAAGTCTAAAAATGCAGCCCAAAGAGCTAACTAAATTAATTATGACATCTGCAAAATTCAAAAGTTGTACGACCCTCTTAACTTCTGTGCCTCAGAGTCACCACACAAAACTCAGCTTTCCTGGTTTTCTTAATTCATCATGTTTTTGAGTAATAACTTGTCTGAAATTAATCTGCCTCTAGTTGCTAAAAACAAATTTTAGCAATTTTAAAATGCATAGAATAGTAATCTGTATAGACATAACTTATAGCAAGTATATATGTAGGCATTAAGGCATCAGATTTCTCAGAGAATTGTATTTAAGTTAGCAATTGTGTGTTTTGCTCTACCTCATTGTATTAGGTTGGTTGTTTTTTAAAGTTTGCAGTCTTCTGTCATCCAGATATAAACTCCATAAATGTCACCAAAGAACTGCACTCAGATAGGCAGGAACTGTGGTCCATGCAAGGTAGATGTTCTGGGGGTCATTTCCTTTAATAATGCTTTGCTCCTTGATCTCCATCTGCAACATACAGAAGTCCTAACTCTATACACACAAGTGCAGGAATAGCAGTCCTTGCATTTACTGATTTTCTGGATGCCTTCTGTTGCTGAAAAAGAAGAGTTTGTAAGGGTTCTTCTATCTATTGTATGGAATGCCTATGGAAAACCTTCGAGAGTCATGACAAAGATAATATATATAATACTAATGAATTAATAGTCACATTGATATTTTTTCAAAAATAAACAAGGAAAACCCTTAATTTCTAAATACCTTTCATAACTCAAGAGAAAGGTTTTGTCCAAGAAGCCCTGTTCTTTTTGTACTTCTCTAAGAAATATTATCTGACAGACCCAAGAAACAATCATGCCCTGACATTTGAATAGGGTCTCTAATCTTCAAGCTATGCCTCTGAAATTCTTGGTTTTCTTTAACTTATATATCATGTGTATGACTTATCACTATGCACAGTCAGGAGCTGGTACATATTCTTCTATATGTCATTGTTTAATTGTAGGGTGTATAAGCATTTATAGTTTTCCTACAATATTAACATCTTTCTTTTGGAAAGAGACCATGGAAGTCTCACAATCTTTCTGTGTGTAAAAGTAGGACTTCGAATTTACTGGCTTATGTGCACTGTCTATTTTTGTTGATGAATTGAAATTACCATAAATATTACCATAAGTATTGCCATAAATAAAAAATACAAAATCAAGATTCCAGAGGTGAAAATTACCTACAAAACCGGAGAACACCTTTTGCATCTGTCCCTGGCTCTGCACAGTTTGTTATCCAGTATTCTGGGATTTTTTTTGGTTTCGAAGAGCTACCATTTTTCTTGCGACTGCCTTCCACATGCAAGGTGATGAACTGTCATGAGCTATCTTTTGTATGTCTGATACCCTTATACCCTTTGTCATTTGAGCTAATATTTTGGAATTATATTTTGCTATATTGTTCTAATTTCTTGTCCATTTTTCCAAGCTAAGAAATTCTCAGATAAACAGAGAAAATCTGGCAACTTTGCCCATGAGAATAGTGAAAAAACCCTTATCTTTAAAATTCCTTGGGGCACAGATTCGTTTTGCATCTATGGTTATCAGTGGCAAGTGAAGTGGGATCTAATCCATTGTTGAGTTCCTATGTAATATTGTAGTTTAAATTAAAAACGGCTTAATAAAAGTAGCTGTGTATAAGAAAAACTTTCAAAGTGGATAGGTATGTTACATAATGTAGGAATTTTCCACTAGAATGATTTTTACATTTCACTGAGGAAGTTTGACGTTAGTGAGCAGAGCTCAACCTACAGCATGCATAGCAGAATTATAGCAGAGGCTGTGTATGTCTTGGTGTTTTTATCCCGACTGTTCAGCTGCAGTGCACAGAAGCCTACTCAGTGATGTTTGAAACAAAAAGTGGGCATGGAGAATTACCAAAGTTCTAAATTCTTAAATAAAAAACCTAGAGAATTTTATTTTAAAGCAAATTTTTTACCCAGTTCTACAGTAATTTCTGTAATTTTCTAGTAAATATAAATTCACTATTTTCATGTGTTAACTTTTATAAAACCTTGATAGTTATAATTCATAAGTGGTTGTCCTATATACAACTTACTTGAATATCTCTGTATTTTTAGAGGTAACAGTTATACTTGGACTCAGCACTGAATCAGCTGAATGATTCCCTCAGAACAATAATGAACATATACGTTAGGCATATTTAATGTGCTATTTTTCTGATACACTTATATTAAAAAAACCCAAACCACAACTATATGCTGGAGATAAATGTGTTGCACTATATAATCTCTGTATAAAATGAAACATTATTACTCTTTGGTCTCTAAGAAAAATTATAGACAATTATTCTTTTGTAATTCTTTTCACCAGTCACATCCAGAAAAGTATGTAATAGCACTTAACTATTCATATGATAATGTTAGATTTACTGCAAAACCTCTACAATAGTTTCAGTGTAAATACGGTTGTGATTGTTTTTCTCAGTCCTAAAATTAAGGAGCCAGACACAGGTGACAAAATGCAGTTATCATTATAAAGGATCCTTTATTGTGCACAACACGCCAAAATACACACTGAAAATGCGTCAAAGATGCACACCGTAACATAAAGCAGACACAACTTTATATGTTTAGCGAATTAGCATATCTGACAAGAATCCCCAATTAGAGACACAAATGATGAGGTAATTCCCCTCTGGTTCAACTCTTTCCAGAAACTCTCCCTTTAGATACTAACTAAACTTTGTTTATGAAAAAGTGTCTCGAGAGGCTGTTTTGGTTACCAGAAGACGCAAGATTAGTGTTGGAGTCTTTAGAAATGTGTTTTGTCTTTCTGTCTAACAGAGTAGGTGAAATACTAGTTATGAATCTATGTGGTTATACAATAATAGAATACCAAGCTAGAATTATATGTATAAATATATATAAAAACAAAATGGCTAAAATCAGTTTGGCATCAGTTGGACAGAATCAAATGGTGAATTATAAGATAAAACATATGGATAATCTGTCCCTCCATGTATTTTCTTAGGAGGTTATAGAGTAACAATTAAAATTATAACTGAGCACCTACAAAAAACTATGAAACACCAGTAGAAATGCTCCAGAGGCATCCAGGACCGAGAAGACGCACAGTGAGTTCAAGCACAATTTCCTAATCATGTAAAGAGGTTCCATTCCCTTTCAAATCTGTCCTTTCCAGTCTTAATGTGCTTGAGCCCAAAATGGATAAGGAGCCAGATGGTCTTTCCACAATACTCATCAAAGAAAGAGGCTAACTGGTGAAAGAATCAGAAAGCTCAGATCCTGTTAGAACAACTTTGTTCCACTCTGACAAGTGTCTAATGTTCACTCATGCCACCTGACAATCTGAACTATTAGATATACATATAACATGGCTTGCTATGTTTGTAGCTGTTAAAGACAAAGGAACTTTCTTTTAACAGAAATTAAGTGATACATATCTTTGCCAAATTTGGGTCTTTTATAAGTGTTATTTTGGTACCCTGCTCAATACAAAGCACAGATATGACACCTCTGTCTTAGCTCAGGTCTGGCTTGTTGCAATTACTGCTGTTCTGCTTTGTTTTGGCAGCACAGCCTCCATCAGGAGACTGGGAATCTCACTGATGCCAGCAGTGGGTTTTAGTATCCCCTACAAAGGAAGGCTTAGCTGAAGTGCCTAAGGAGAGAAATAAGGGTTTGTTTTGTAACAGAAAGAATTTATTAGGGTCTCTCAGGTGAGAAAGAGAGAAAGAAATGGAAAAATATGAAAGTCAAATGTCTTATAGTTACTACAAGTAGAAAAATTCTCAGTCTTTAAAGTGAAAAAAGTGATGTGAGATTTAGGATATCCAAAATCCAAATGAAACATCACTGAACAAGTGAAACACCGTAAACCTTATCTCTCTCAAAGAAACAGTCCACAAATGAAAGCTCTGTCTTTTTAACTTCTTTGAACTGAGCTTTTTATAGCAAAATGAACAGTAGTTCTATGAAGAACAGTAGGGAGTGTCCCCATGACAAGTATAACCTTTTAAATAAGATTCATTCATGAAATACCTTGAAACTGTTCTCATTTTGGAAGTAGAGAAAATCCAGTGCAAAATGTCCAGCAGACCATGTCTGTCTAATAGAAACCATTCAGTAACATCATCCAGGATGGTGTAGCACAGACTGTAGGCTCTTTCTCACTTCCCATTCAGTCAAGGAGAGTGCTACCTGCTCACGCTGCAACGTTTCACTGGCACAGCAGTGGAGCACCATGCCTTTCTGCTACCAGCTATGGCTTGGCAGGATACACACATATATTAAAGCACATCCTCTCATCAAGTGCACAGCTAAGTTGAAATAGCAGTTTTTAATAATATAAGAAAAAGTCTTTGAAAAAAATTCTTTGTCAATATCTGGCTCATCCTTTATTTCTTCTCCCCTCTCAATGACAAATGAGAGATCGCAGGGCTTTTTTGCACTAAATAATTTTAATCTCCAGGTGATTTTTAAAGAAGGTTTCTTTATGAAGATTTTCAGACAATCTTTCTTTAGAACTGAATTTGTTATCATCCACAGTATTGCTTTTAAATTTCCTGAGAATAAAGTAATAGGGTCAATCTCAAGACCTCTTTATTAATTATAATAAATTAATGGTTAAAGTGTTTTAAAAATTAGCTTAGAAATTGATTTGGAGAAAAAAATGTGCCGTTTGACTTCAGTTTCTGCATATAAAATACAGCCTTGGAATTTATTTGTGGTGTCTGACCCGTAGTTGTTTTCAGTTAATTGAAATCAATCCTCATCAGCTTCTACATGAACACTTATACACTTTGAATACCTATAATATCAACAGAAATGTATCATCTGTTGTACTCTCCTCTGATAAATACCAAGAAATTACTCAAATTAACTATTTTACCTTAACTTATCTATTTATTTATCCACCCCTATATCTATATATCTATGTATCTATATATCTATATATCTATATATCTATATATCTATATATATGTATCTCCGTCTCACCGTGATCTTAATGTCAAGTGTATTTCTAGGTGGAAGGGATGACAGTCAAGCACCTATGTATTCAAGTAATTGCTTGCAATCAGAAGAGGCAGAAAGGGCCAGGATACAGCTGCTCATTAGTGAAAACAATGCTGAGTAAGCTCAGAGACTAGACTTTGCTTTGTTCCTTATCACACATCAATGAGGAAAATCAGGGCAAATGCAAAGACTAGTCTGCGACAGCAATTTTCAACATTGCATTAATATCTAGAGTCTTATCAAAGTATAAACGCATTTCTGTTTGAGTGAATGGCTAAAAATTATACTTAATGCCCTTTATTTTACCACTGTAAGTGTAAAGCATGTTTTTAAAGATATAGAATTGTTCAGTACAGCTGTATCACATGAAAGTACTCTGGATGAGGAAATGACCTCATACACTTGTTATATTACATTTAGGCCTCTCCTATGATACTGTGGAGAAAAAAAAATTCCTTTCTTATGGAAATGATGCAAATTTGAGGTTCAGAACTTTGTCTGCCTTACGTCTATTTAAAATAATTCTTAACTTCTAGTAGTTGTGGTTAATGGATTTGCTCAATTCTAGAAGTACCTGGTTAAATATGATTAACATCCACAGCTCTCAGGTTTCCAGTGTCTGAGTGAGATACTTCTCAAACATTCTTGAAATTTTTGTTCTTTTGTCTCAAGTGGGTAAAAGGACTTTATTCTGAGTCTACAGTATCTTTATAAAACTGCTGTCTTGATATATTGAATTATTGTTTGCATCCTAAGCAGCAAAAGTCTGTCAGATGGAAAGTTGATTTATAGCCATAACTTCTGAGAACAAAATAATTAAGAAAAATATGCCTTTTATTCTCCTGTTATTTCAAATTTAAAAGAAAAAAACACATATTTTTTAATCTGTTGTCTGAGTAGGAGGACATGGTTTGTTTAATAAATAAATGTGTAAATGAAGATTTTTGAAAAATACCTTCCTTTGACGTGATAGAAAATAAACCACTTTTTGCTCCTTCCTAGTTATTGGTCATATTAGGGTAGATGGAATAATCAAAATATTATGTGCTGTAAGATTGGGAGAGGCTTAGTATTTGTCTGCATAAAAAATTCTTTAAAGAGGATGGTTGATATTTGAGACTTCTCAAGACTCCCATGCTTGTCCTTGAACTTGTTATAACAACACAACTATCCTTTGTAATCTGAAATACACTTTGGAGGACTTTGGATTTCTCATTTGAATGCAGAGAATACTGGAGTAAACAGTCTCCACAGACAGTCACCTGAGTATTTTGAGGGATTGTGATCATATGCGTGGAGCCTGTGGTCCAAGTGCCACATATTATGCAGTGCCAGCCTGTCCCCTCAGTCTGCTGAGATGAGTCACTGTAGGAGACAGAGCTCAGCTGGCAGGCAGTGGAGCTCAAGCTTTCCTTCAGGTAATAAGCAGCTATGGCTGTGAACTAGAAATTGTCCTTAAATGGAGTACAAACAAGGTTTTGGGGTCTTCTTTTCAAAAATAGTTGTAGATGTGACATAGTCTTGAAGAGGAAATGAAGAAGCTATTTTGTGAACTTCTGTTAAGTACAAGGATAAGCTTTAATGGCAGATGGCTAAAAGGCTCCTATCACAGAGGCTTTCAACATGGAAGTGGCATAGTTATTTTCCCAGTAGAAGGGAAAAAATTTTTTTCTCAGTGTCCTAGGTTACAATGTAAAATTGTGCCCAAGGTATGTATTCTATCCCCATCTCCATGAGCTGTTGAAACCAGGTGGGGCAGTGTTTCCCTTATCTTCTGTTAACGAGCCTAACAATGCCTTGCCACATGACTCATAGATAACTTCCTCTGGGAGTTATCTCTGTTTAATGGGCCATCAAGGACCCACTGCATGACTCATAGAATGAGATCATCCCATTGGGAGATGCTCTGCCCAGGGGGAGGAGCCAAGCATTCCCACCTGGATATAATCCAGGGTTTGAGACAGCACAGGCAGCTTTTATCCACTGGACTCCCAGAGGAGACAAGAGCTACCAGACGTTTCTACAGGAATCACTGCTTTGACAAGACCATCTCATCTGGACTGCTGCTACCACCCTAACAGGGTGTCAGGTTGTATTCTGACTCTGTCAGTGGTCTTTTTTTATTTTACTATTACTTCTATTTTATTATACTTTCCTTTATTTTCTTTTCGTCTTATTAAATTGTGTTTCTGACTTGGAGTCTTTCACTGGTTTTGCTTTCAAACCAGCACATATTTTTGGGCCCAATGTGGGGCGGGAGGTACTGAGAAAAGTCAGAAATACAATTTTGGAAAAAAGACACCTTTTCACTATGATGCTCAGCATGTTTACATGTGTCTTGTACCTAGCTCTCTATATCTTTCCGCACATGGGGCAGTATCTGCTGATCTTAATGCTCCTATGTAAACCAGGGTGTGGCACTAAAATTGCTTTATTAGTCTATTATGTCTATTGCATGATAACTTCCGAGGCAATGAGCACAATTTGGAATATGTACTCAATTTTGTTGTCTTGTCCCAGTCTAGGATGCTTTGTTTGGGGCCTCAACAATCTCACCCAGCCACAGTGGAGAGGGGTAAAGAATGATTTTTTCCAGTCTTTCAGGCCTGATACAGCAGTTTTTGGAAATACTGAGTTCTCTCTAGATACCAAGGACAGCATAATGTTGTTGTTAGTACCTCTTTCTCTTCTCTGCACAGCCTGCACCATGCTTGAAGTACAGCGTCTTCTTGAGGCAGAGGAGAAAAGAATCAAATGCACAGCAACAGCCTTCGTGTCCACACAGATTGTCACAGAGGAAACAGAAGCCAAAAGCAAGGCAACAGTGTCTGCATCTACACAGACTGTCACAGAGGAGAAAGGAACCGAAATCAAGGCAACAGTGCCCACATCCATGCAGACTGCCACAGAAGAGAAAGAAGCCACATGCAAAGCCACAACATCTGTGTCTGTGCAGGTTGTCACAGAGGAGAAAGAAGCCAAGGATGCCAGCATTTCCACACAAACCATCACTGAACTAGAACAGCCTAAACCGGTAGCAGTTGCTCCTGTTCAGAAGAAGAAAGCAAAGAGCAAATCAGTCCACACAGTGACTGACGAAGGTGCAGCAGGACCTTCACACCCAGTGGAAGAGACAGAGCCAGAGATCATCACTCGCTCTCTGTCCCTGGGTGAGCTACGTGACCTGCGGAGGGAATTCACCCACCAGACGAATCCGTCCTGACCTGGCTGCTCCGTATCTGGGACGCTGCAGCCAATGACTCCATTCTGGATGGAAGTGAGGCCAGGCAACTGGGATCGCTGTCCCGGGATGTGGTCATTGACCAGGGGATTGGGAGAACCCAAGAAACTCTCAGCCTCTGGCGACAACTGCTAACAAGTGTGAAGGACAGATACCTTTGTAAAGAAGATCTCCAGGTGCACCAAAGAAAGTGGAACAAAATGGAACAAGGTATCCGATGCCTGAGGGAATTGGCCGTGCTAGAGATCATTTTCTCAGAGGATGAGAGATTTCCTAAAAGCCCAGATGAAATCCAGTGCACATTGCAGATGTGGTTGAGATTCGCACGGCTTGGACCAGAGATGTACTCAGGTTACCCGGCAACGTTGCAATGCAGGGCAGGCGAGGACAGGGTGGGCGTCTTGGTCAATAAACTATGAATTTATGAGGACACTGTCACCGCCCCATTTTGTACCCATGTCTCATCCGTAGAAACAAGGCTGGCTGAGCAAATCCGAAGCTTGATTAAAGAAGAAATTTACCACGTCTCACCAGAATCAACAAGAGTCTCTGCCATTAAAGCAAGCATCCCCCAGCCAGGGAGAGAACATACACTCCACGAAGTAACCTCTGGTTTTTTCTTCATGAGCATGAAGAAGACATGAGGAAGTGGGATGGAAAACCCACCTCCTCCTTAGCAGCCCGGGTATGTGAACTGAAAAGAGACCCCTACCACAAGAAGTTCATCTAGAGTCAATGCTGCTCCAGTCTCTCAAGCACAAAACTCCAGACAGGCTAGGAATGATGATATGACTGATCCTCTTGAAGGAACCTCAGGAACATATTTACAGGAAGAGAGTAGCATGTACCATGACCAGGAATAGGGGGGCCCTGCCTCTAGCCAGGTAGAGGAAAGGGACAATCAGATCTATTAGACTGTGTGGATCTGATGGCCTAGCACATCTGACCCACAAGAGTATATATACATATATATATATATGCTTTTCATGCTCCTCATCCCAGACCTGAGCTGCAGCCATTGGAGGGGCCCAGTTTGTTGGCTGTGCTTACATTGCACACACCTGGCATGAAGGTACAGAGAGAAGCAAACTACTCTGTGGACAGATTGAGCATTTCTAGTAAAAAAGAGGAGAAAAAGAAGGAGCTGCAAGATGTTAGCTGTGTATGAATGTTTCACACATAGGACTGCCTGCAACGTGAGAAGTAGGTTGAAAACTGAAATGCTGAAGATGCTCACAGCAGCTAAATTTATGAGAAGGAGGAGCCTGCATGAATGAGAGATGATATGGGGGAGGAGAGAGCAGAGGAACAGGTGGCTCAGGCCTGCGCATGTGACTTAACCTGTGGGAAAAGATACATGAGAGTTGAGTGTTTCCTCCCTTCTGCCTCCCTGAGCACCAAGTACTAAACTCTTCACTGTGGCAGCTGACAATATAAACAGTGCCAATGACAGACATGACATGCAGAACAGGTGCTTCTCAGTTTTGTTACAATAGTTGCCTCTTAAAAACAGTGGAAGGAAAATGGTAGAGAAATGTGCTTTAGCAATGTGGCTGGTTCTGAAGCCTTCACCCTGTCTCAATATCTGCATTATCAGACATAGATATTTCAGGATCAGATGTTCTTTCTTATTTTACTGTAAGATCAACTTTGTCCAAAATTCTTATTAAACCTGTCCTTTGATTTTTCTTTCTTATTTAAGCCAGTTTGCCTCTATTTCCCTGTAAGGGAATATCTTAGGAATAAACTCTGTGTTTTGCATACAGCCATAGTAAATCTGCTTAGATTCCTTAGTTTAGGAATTTGTGACTTCTTTTTCCTCTGTATAGAAATGAAAACTGTGCTGCTCCTTTTATAATACCCATGGCCTTGCACGTGCATGCATTTGTAATTTACCACTGCTGACACAATAAATCTTTTCGCTGCTTAACTGCTCAGGTTCTCCTGACTTTTCAACATCTTTTTCCTGCACCTTATCCAGAAGAGTGTTTTTATTATGAGTAGCAAGGAAGACAATTTCATGCCTGTAGTCTTTTTAATTAACAGAATTTCTTCTTCTTCTTCCACTATTTATTGGGCTCCAGACTGTTAAATCTTCCAGAACTATCCAGAAATAGTCTTACTATTTTGAAATTCATATTTTCTAGCTTCCCAGTTTTTACAGATATGTGATCTGACTAAACACATTAAAAAATTGAGACAAACATCAGAACATTATTTTCATTAATCTGCCTCTAGAAATTCCAGTAGTTTTTATGTGAGAATGAAGGCCCTATTGTTTTTAAAAAGTAAATAAGATACCTTTATGTCCCATTCTCCTTTGTATTCCTTGTTTCTATGTAGTGAAGACTTCTTAGCTCAGTAATTTTGTTCATATCTCTTTCTCAGATGTTTACATGTTCTCAGAATTTAATCTTTTTATGCAGCCAAAGATAAGTATCCTGAAGATCTTAATGGATATTCATGAGCATTTTTCTATTGCTTATGGATTTAAACAAATCCTTAAAGAAACCTTATTCTACAGTAATACCAACAATTTGAATTGTGTTGTTTCATCAGGAAACAATTGTGTTGTCCTACGCATCGGTCAAGACATGGAGTCTTTATGAATCCAGATCCTGAGTTCCAGGTAGCAACAAAGCTATAAGATGTGATATTTAATAGGATCACTGTACAATCTGCTGCGTAAGTAGACAAGGGAAGAATTACAGAGTTTTGAAACAGGACCTTGTGATGGTTTGTGGGCTGGTGTCATAAGCAAAGGAAATACTGGCTCACTAGGTCATCAAGGTGATGTTTCTAAACATCTCACTAAGAAAGGGTTTAAGTCTACACATGAGAAAAAAAGGATTGAAAGAACTGTGGAAAAACCCTCCTTAGACTCTATGTCAGCACTTCAAATAGCAAGACAACTTCTTTCTGAGATTTGTGAAATTCAGGACAAAAAGTGGTGGCATGGATAGGGTGGAAAGCATTATATGTGAATAGAAGTATGGCCTTAAAGCAATAAGTTAAATCAGATGACACATCCAGGGCATGGAAAAACATTTTTCATCACATATGCCCAATGAAACAGGAGATTTAAAGTGAAGTAAAATTTAAGTTGGCCTGTTACTCAGCTATGCAGTGTCAGGGATAGGAAGTGTATGGGGCTGAAGGGAAGCTGAGCAAAGAGGAAAGTGATTTGGAATCACCTGCAGCTTGAGGAACTGTCATCTCCAGCTGGCTGCACCTTATGGGCAATACAAGTCCTCTCAGGTAAGTGTCCAGTGCAAAGGGATGACCAAAGTCCTTCAGGAACACATTGGATTAGCTTTCAAGACCTTAACTCATGGCTGCAGGGCCAGCTTGTACAAGTGAAGATCTGAATGAGTTGATGACCCATAAGATTACAAGAGTAGATGTAGAGATGGCATCAGTATACATTTTAAATAAGCATCGTGGTTGGTGGGACCATTTGTTTCTTCTGTGCTTCCCTTGCATCTTTGAAGATGTGAATAAAAAAATGAATATCCTTTCATTTTGGGTGCTGGCATATTTCTGATTGGTTCATTTTATTGTTATGCACAAAGGCCAAGATGACATTTCTCATATCTTCCTACAATCCCTGTATGACTATTGAGCAATGATGATGAACATTACAATTTCAGCACTTAAATGCTGGGTCCTAAATTTCAGTGCTTCTGTTTCCTAACCTGTGCCTTATGGTGAGCTTTAAAGGATATTCAGCTCCTATGGGGATAAACATAATAGTGTGGTAAAAGATAAATAAAAGAAAAAGGAAGAATGTCTTTTGGTCTGTAGAGTCCTGCATCACTCACCTAGCCTCCTGCAGTCCTGAATGGAGAGACAGGAAAGGTAATTTTCTTTCTCTCATGTTCATTGAAGTATCAAAATATAACTGTATCGTAACCATTTCTCCCAAATAATGCACATGAATTTTAATAATATATTGAATAAACAAAAACAAAAGTTGGCTCACAGAACTGCTCCACAATTGAGTTGTTTACTATGATAAAAAATAGCAATAGAATTCATAGAGGTGCAATCAATTCTGTACTGAATACTTTGGAAAAGCTGGTTAGTATCACTTTCTGCAGAGTGCTTAGCTTGCTTTGAAAGCACTGAGTAGTCTTAAGACTACTGATTATTCTATGAGACTAGATCAGTGGTACTGGTGACTTGGTTGCCATGGGAAGAAGAGTAACTGTGTAAGAGATGATAATGAAACATTGGAAAACAGCAAAAATATGTTTAAGCATCGTAAGAAAATTGCTAGAAGCACTAAATGAACACTTTAAAGTGAAGAGACCTACTTGGAGCTGAATTATGCTGTGGGATTTGAATGGTGCTCATTTTCAGGCTACAGCACTGGAAAAACAGAGACATTTAAGGTACTTGAGTTAGTATTTGCCTTCATGATACCTGAAGTTACAGTATGTTGAGTGTCATAACATCCAAAGACAAATTGTCATCAGAGAGGTTAAAAAACTGTCATAAATACCAGTATGCTGTAGGAAAAATCCAGAAATTCAGCGTTCTGTGTGAAAAAAATTAACTGGGAACCATGTAATTATTCTTGTCTCTAGGTGAGTGTTAGTTTCCAATTGGAGAGGAAATAGCTTTCATGTAAAAATGTTTTGTTATCTCTCTAACTAGAAGAAATTAACTTTACGTAGTCTACTACTACTGTTGTAAGTAGTGTGAAATGCTAATTTACTGAGAGCTTCTAATAAAAAGAGAGAATCTCCCCTGAGATTTATGCAATGTACATTAAAAAGAGCAATAAAAAGACACAATCGCAAAGCTGAAAATAGCTGAAATAGAATGAGCACCACTGCTTAACTCTGGGGTAAAAGAGGAGATTGAAAAGTCTAGGATATCATCAGGAGCTAACACTCTTTTAAGAGCCAGGAGAAAGTGTTGAGGATGTTAAGAAGGTTAGCATGCAGTATAAAGTATGCCTGCATCAGCCCATGTGCAGACCCATCACATCTTGGCAAAGAAAATGGCATAGGGCTGGGCAGAGTGATCAGGGACGTCCTAGGGATCTGTAGCCACCACAGTTGCACCACTGAGGAGGATGGTCCAAACACAGCCAGGAAGCCAAGTCAGCAGGTCAAAGATGACCAGGGTCTGCTGGATCATCTCATTCAAACCTAATGTTCTCACATTAATTTTATCCCACCTTGAAAGAGAAAATGTATTGACTCTTGTGCAAACGGGAAGTGTATTTAGAAAAGAGGTGGAATTTTGTTTTCATGGAGTTACAAAGTGGACTGCCTCTAGTTCACTAGTGTGAATTTGGTTTTGAAGAATGCATTTTTTTTTTCTTTATTTTTATTTTAAAATGTTCTCTGAATTATGTAAGATTGCAAAACTTTTTGGAACCCCTTATCTAAAAGGATGATGCAGGATGATTTCATGAACGAGGTTTGGTCTTTACAATGATGACTGAATCTCAATGCAAAAAATACCTTCTATTTGAGCTACTCTTACACATTCCTTAAGTTCATCTATGCTGGCATTTATACCTCTGTGGTGGTTCCTTCCTACTCACCCCTTTCCAGGCTACAGTGTGACCTGAGAAATTCTTTTAAGGCTTTGGCCTTGAAAGCAGTACCTGGGTTCAGCTCTTTCCAAGCTTATCAGAAACACTGTCTGTTCCCAGGAATTGCTAATAAGCTCCTGTTTACTTTATGATGAGACTTGGAAAATATTCCTCTGGCCTGAATGGCATAGTATTTCTGTTCTTACAGTTTCAAAGAAGGTGCTGATCCAAAGTGAGAATTTCACTGACCACTGAGGGGAATTTTTCACGGGTTACCTTGCTTGTAGTGCCTATTTCTGTCTGCACACATGTCCCTGTGCATATGCTTCAGCACATCTGAGAGAATACTGCTTTTTTAGATTCTTAAGTACCTTGGATATCAAAGTAAGTTAGGCCTGTAAGTAAGGTTAGGTTATAGTTATAAACTTACTTAAATGCTGCTAAATGTTGGTTTTTTTTCTAAATTGTTAAACGTAAGTTATAAGCTAAGCCAAGTGTTACTATGTGTTCTTCTGTTAAATGGCTAAATTTGACATTGATGTAATAGTTATAACTTAGATTAAATGCTGTTATTCCTCTGTTAGATTGTTAAGGTTAAGCTATAAATTGAGTTTATAAGCTAAATTTGGTATCAGTTCAGTGTTTTTCCTATGTTAAATTGCTAGGCTTAAGGTATAAGTTAAAGTACTGCTAAGTTTGAATATTAAGCTTTTAGGCTGTGTGCCTTTTTATCCTTGTCTGCACTGTCTTTTCACACACACACAACACCCCCACCCCCATACACAGACCCCTAAATACACACACACACACACACACACACTCCCCTAGATAGGTTCCAGTTCATTAGATAGGTTCCAGTTAATTTCTGTTTGATTGCCTAGGTATTGTTTGGTTTTGTTGTTACTCACTTTTCCTTATGCCTTAGCTGTCGTGTAAGTAGTAGAGTAAATCTTGCTAATGAACTTGTGCTTTGTCACTTAAATATAAAATCTGACTTTTGCTCATACCATTACTGATGATTTTTTTAAGCAATCTCAAACACTCACATTTGTAACAACTTCTAAACCTAACTCTGTATGCATGCACTCTAGTATGGGAAAAGACAAATGTTTGGATATCAAGTTACCTCAGTTTTAATATCTGGAAGGTCTATAAGCAATTCTAAATGATTTTTCAGCACAAACTAGAAACTGAACTGGGACAAGATCAATATTAATCTCTGGAAAGGGTGAATCTGTACCAAACACTGCAAACAGGAAAGAGTTCATATAGAAGTGTATGATGAGGATCTAAGCCTTGGGCTTGTTTTCTGTTAAAATGATGAAACTCAGCATGGGGCTTGCTTTTACCTGTCTCCTAGGGGATTTTGTACTTAAAAGGCAACAGTAGTTTCTGATAGAAATAACCAAAGTAAATTAAAATTACAAAAGAGAAGAGTAGTGAGTATGTCAAAAAACAACCAGAAGTTATGTATATAGGGATGGAAAAAAGTGCATCTGAGTTTTTTCTTTTTATTTTTCCTTTGTTGTTTTTTCTGGTTTGTTTTTGGTCTTTTTAATTTTTTTTTTCTCCTGGGGAAGAAGATTGATTGTGGCAGATTTCAAAGTTAAAAGGTATATCTTCAAGGAAAAAATGTATGTTGTGCTGGTTTGAAAGCAAAACCAATGAGAAACTCCAAGTCAGAAACACAAATCAATAAGAGGAAAAGAAAAGAAATAAAAGAAAGTAAAAGCAAGTAAAATAAAATAAATGCAATAGTACAAAAAACCACTGACAGAGTCAGAATACAACCCGCCACCCTGTTAGGGTGGTAGTAGCAGTCCAGATGAGATGGTCTTGTCAAAGCAGTGATCCTGTAGAAAGGTCTGGTAGCTCTTGTCTCCTCTGGGAGTCCAGTGGATAAAAAGCTGCCTGTGCTGTCCCAAACCCTGGATTTATCCAGGTGGGAATGCTTGGCTCCTCCCCCTGGGCAGAGCATCTCCCAATGGGATGATCTCATTCTATGAGTCATGCAGTGGGTCCTTGATGGCCCATTAAACAGAGATAACTCCCAGAGGAAGTTATCTATGAGTCATGTGGCAAGGCATTGTTAGGCTCGTTAACAGAAGATAAGGGAAACACTGCCCCACCTGGTTTCAACAGCTCATGGAGATGGGGATAGAATACATACTTTGGGCACAACTTACATTGTAACCTAGGACATGTCTATCTTATTTGCATGTAGAAATCCTTTCTCTACAAGCTCACAGGTATCTATCTCCTTTTGGCATGTATTTCCACATGTATTCTATGTCTGACCAGAAGAATAGACCCTCAGTGGTTCTGAGGCTCTGCATAATCAATGAAATCTGTATAAAGATATGGATAAATGCCCCAATATTGCCCCAATAGTTTGCTTTCTGCAACCACATTCTACATGAAGCACTTGAAGAAAAAAAACAAAACCAAAACCAACAAAAATACACAAACAACAACATCAAAACAACAATTAAAAAAAATCCCTGGTTCTTATTTGTCTCCTTTCTTTAAAAGCATAGGTTGAGGGAGGGAAAAGTCTTTCTTAAATGCTTTTTTCCTTTGGATTTTTCATATAATATTCAACTTAGATTTATTTGCATGTTGAATAAACTTTATCAGTAGTTTTAATTCTAGATGTTATTTATCTTGCCTTTTAAAAGAAGTTTTGGGACTAATAAAGTGAGGAAAGGCAATGCTTTAACGTAGTAGAGGGATAATATTTGATCTAACTCTGCAGCCACTCGATTAACCTTATATTGTAACAAAGATTCTCAGAATGTGTTTGAGAAGACTATGTAACAAATATGCTCAGCAATATTAAAATTATGCTAATTTTCTGGTTGCTGTCTTGGCCTTTTGGGGGGATTTTTTTTATGGATCTGATCTTGTGTTTCTGAATTTCTATGTTGAAATGTGCAGTCTTGAAAAATCCTCATGATTACTTCAAAACACATTCAAGAAGCTAATTTTTGGCTAACAAAGGTTTGGGCCAGGAGCAATGCCAAAGTCACTTGCTCTGTAATCACAGTGATATTCTAAAAACACCTGCAGAGTAACTCTTGCTTATCAAAGAAAAAGTAATAACTAGTAGCCAGTCGTGGTAAATACAGCATTTGAAAGAGTTGTTGGCAGTGGTGAGAAAAGGCAGTTTTGGTTCATTTTTGCAGCAGTGTGGTGGGTGTTTTTTAGAGCAATTCATTGAGAAGGCAGGTCAGCTGGGGCAGAGTATGGTATGACAGTAGCTGAGATGATTTTTTTAAAGAGAATGGATATGTTGATGTGGGAAGGAATACAGAAACTACCAAACTAAGGACAGCTTTTAATAACAGTGGTTAAGGTGCAGTAGTGACAGACCTCAGACGACAGTGCTCCTGGCAGCTGGATTCCTGTCTATATACATCCGATTTTGAAAACAGGATCTTGGCCAAAACATGTGACAAATTTGAAATATATGATGTAACTGGATTGTAATGTGTGTACTATTAAACTGGTATAATCCTAACAACTGTTTTCTTCTGGAATGAAGTGTGAGTAGTATGCGGACAACTCACTGTTTATACATAAAGAGCTGCATTGTTTGAAAATGTAGCTTTGCATGGTAAAAATTTCTCATCCTGATGGAAATTAGAGTAAAATAGAAGGTTTAATTTTTAAGATGAGATAGCTC